>VDFB02054067.1:0-15701 GCA_007258455.2 Sequoia sempervirens | reverse complement strand
TCTCAAGGCCCTCTCTAGGACCCCTCCATACATTTCCTAGTACCTTCCTCTTGTTTGTGCAAGGGAGTTAGCCTCCAAGTTCAGGAAGGTACACAAAGAATCACACACTAGGGGAGAATCGATTATGATCATCCCATACCTGTCCCATTTGCATCCCCATCCTCACAAGATATATTCTCCAACACATCTACACCCCATACAACTTGCCAAGGATCCCTCCTAGATATAGCAGTTTATAGAGTTCACATCATGACAAATATGCCTCAAACTTAAGAAGATAAAATATTTTTTTAAATGTTTATAATAAAATCTCAAGAAGTAGAGAAAAAGGGTAAATCAAGTACAAGGAAACATCTCAATCCAAATAAAAATCATTTAAATCAAATTAAGTCCTTGAGGCAAAAGGACCACCCAAATTAAATATCCAAAAACATAATACTATTGGAAAAAAAATTCAAAAGAATCTTCAAAATAATACACATTTCACAGAGATTGACACATTAGAACTTGCACTATGTGACTTCTTCAAGCCACTCAAGGGGTGGAGGGGAATGGTGGTTCTCAAACCACATAGCCAGAAAAACATACCGGTTTGAAACCAGTTATAATATGGTGGTCTCAAACCAAAATATAATAATATGGTGGTCTCAAACCACAAAATATCAATATAATAACCAAACATTTTCCTGACACACAACTTGGGACATGCCATCCAAGTAGCCATGAATCATATATTTGAAGTAGCCTATAAAAGAAGTTATATGTAAACTAAATCTTACCCAAGGGAACATCATTCACTAACACATATCTCTATCATCATCCCTATATTTTTGTAGCCCAAGAATGTCGTAATATTCCACTGTCATGAGTCTTGAATTTTGTACTTTATATTCTTTTAGAAAATACTAAATAATTAAAAAATTAAGTAATTGCATTCTTCTCCCTTTGTTTCCAACATTGCTCACATACCATGACTGGTTGAAGAATTACCTATATGTGAATAGACAAATAATGATACCATGTAAGAACACTACATTAATACCCATGTATCTAAATCTAATCTCTGTAACATCTATAGCCCAAGTGGAAGGTCATCCAAGTTTGGCACACCAGATCCACCCTCAACCCACAAGATACAACTCAAGAAAGATAAGTTTTGCGCTATGGACCAAAAAATGTGGTCCTCAAAGGGAGGGTAGATCCAGCTCATCGTTCCAAGGGGGAACATTATTTTTTAGATCTATCCACTAGCTAGCACATGGATGCATCAAGGAAAAATCATAATACCCCAATGAACGGGGGACTCCCTCAACCCCTAATACTCTAGGCAAAGCCTTCTCTAGATGGAGTGGTCATTACTAGGGGAATTCCAACACACAACAAAATATGCAATCTTATTATCACACATAATTTAACACAAGGGTAGACACAAGTAGATCATCTCAGATGTCCACCACACCCTTATCCCAAGTTGGATACCTAGTATCCCAAACTTGAGTCACAAACATAGCATTCACTACAACACATATAATAATTCAATTTTTAAACCTTCAACACACTCATAGGAAAAAACAAACACTTAGCCACCTTGAACTACATAAAGAAAACTTAGCACTATTAATGCATGAATTAGTTTACACTTGAAACAGTTACCAACGCCCAAGCACATCATTATCGCATTGGATTTTCAAGAAGGAATTCCATATAGGGGGAGTAGGGGCTCTACCAAACATGGGTAAAATAAATATACATATAACATCAAAACAAATCTCCATAATAGCTCCCACAAAAGCTCCAAACTCACACCTCCAGAACTTAATACCCCTTATTCCTCCCAATGCACATAACTAAAAATATAAAAGGGGATACTCATATCCCATAAATACAAGGGTACTCATACCCCTGGTAATTCCCATTACCTAAACAACATATTCTTATCCAAAAATGAAAGCCCCAATGTGAGGGAGCAATCTCCCACTCAACCCCCACATGTGGAGGACCAAAACTCCTCTATACAAGAGGGGGTCACCTCCCCTAAGAAAGGATACACAACAAACAACACAAGGGACCACATAATTCTCAATCTAACACAACACTCAAAACAATCATTAAAACAATAAAGAATTTCACCATAGATCAAAACACAATATACCACTAAGGATAAACTCCTTGCTTACAAACAAGATTCAACTCATAGTTCCATTGCACCAAATTTAAGCATCACTAGTAGAAGCAAGATAATTACTAATAACTATTGCATTTTAATTTTCTACTTAAATAATTATGATAATATTTTGCATTTTACTTAGCAATGCTAGCACATTACCATCAAGAAAACAAAAAAAGAGTTTCATCCATGGTTCAACTTTCATTTTCAAACAACCAATGTTAATATTTCCAATCTTCAAGCATGCCATCAATAGGTGAATAAAATTGCATTCAATTCATAACAAAAGATTACACTAACTCAACTAGATAACTTTCACAATCATTTTGTGACATTAATCAAGTACTATCAAATATCTGGAGCATGCGATAACCTTAATGACCTTATGGCGAATTTATTAAATTGTATTAAACTTGTAATACCCAACCAAGAAAGTATCCAATTATGATGACCACTTTACTACAACAATCATTAAATAATTGTTCATGGAAATGACTATATAATTAGCATCCATCTCTATTATGAAGCAAGTTAAAGTGATGAACATAAGTAACCTTGATTAACTACCTCAAGAATGAAATTTCCCATTAACAAAACTATTAATTCTTTGAAAGCCAAAAATCAATTTTATATAAATCCTTTTCCTTCTTATTATTGTATTACATGAATTCAAGAATGACGATATTCAACCAAGAATCCAAATAAGAGAAACATTGAAAATGAACAAATTAGCATCAAAGATACTTCAAACCAACTTTTCATAAGCTTAAGTGATTCAAAGAACTTTCCCTCCCAAGAAAGACAACTTGCTCCTAACATGAACAAGGAGACAATAATTACAACAACCAAGTTGTTAAGAATTTAAGACATTTGAAATCAATGATGAGAGAGAATATAACTTCAGGTGTTTTTAACAAGTTATAATTAACACACTACTTTAACCTTTTATTTTAAGACTAAGGACAAGGTCACTTAATTATTTTACCCCCACAATATCAACAAATCAACATTACTCAATAATTAAGACATTACACACATTTGGGACCCTAAGAAAACAAGTAACGCTAGAGTTCCTAGTGGTGGAACCCCTCTCTGATACCAAATGTCATGCCCCAAAATTAATGCAACCAAACAATACACAATCACCAATTTTTTTTAATAAACTTAATAAACTCACATGAACACCAATATTTATTAACCACGCATAATATAGTAACATAATAAAAATAAGATGAATATTAATTACACCTAGTAACATAGATTTTAATAACATTCATAACAATATTATATCTACCTATATTCTTAACATCCCCTTTTATATTTACATCCAGTAACATTATTAATATCAACACTATTGTTTCCTTGATAAGTAATGGCTATAATACACTTACTTTTAACTCTCAATAATAATATTTTCACTTCTCAGTACCTTCATCACAAGAACCAGGTTTAATATTAATTCAACCCATAATATCTATATTTAATATTACCCTTCATATATAACTCTAAACTTACTTAACATCATGATTCATAACAACATACAAATTTACTATTATTGCTACTTACATAGATCATAAGGAATAGAACTCATCTAGCTATCACATAAAACCACCAAAACCACTAGTTAGTTAATAATAAAAATATAAGCAACTTGATGTATAGGAACAATAATCGCTAATTTATATTGTCCAACATAAAAGGACAAAATATAAGACATGAACCATCAATGACTAATAGGATCAATAAGGCCACAAGAGACGGGGTCTTACAAGTAGGCCCTACTAGATGTCACAAGTGTATAGAAGCATAACATGTGGGTGTTTCAATGTTCCATATGTCACACATGTATGGTCTAATGCAAAGTTGCAAAGAAAAAATATGAACTTATAACACACAATATGGAGAGACATGTCCTAGTAGTGTAAAATATAAAGAAATGATGCATAAGAAAAGAATGTTGCTCAAAGGAGGTAAATATGCTTTAAGGATTTTTTTAGAGGTATACACTCATATAAATTCAAGAGTAGACTGCATTACTTAGAAATTTTATGCTTGTGTGGGTAGTTGTGAAATAGTAATGTTGGATATGCATCTATGCACAAAGCAACTACATGCTAAGCTAGTGCACATGTGATTGAGTAAGGGTTGTAGACAGCAATCTTGTTAATGATATGGTATGAAAGGATGTTCTCAAATCAGATGATGTGCAACTAATTCATATCTAGATGCTATGAAACTAGGTTCCTTGGGCATGTCTTTAGATATTATGATCTAGATCCCAATTTGAATGAATTTGTAGCATAATCTAACAAACAACAATCAAAATTCTTGAAATATTAGCCTTAAAATACAAGAATTTAAAAATTGAAAATGGGGTATGATTGCACTAACAAACTTGTCTAGGAACACAATTGAACTAACAATCATGTCTAGGGGATATAAACTTAATTATGATTGCATTCAAGATGTGTAAATAAGAGATTAAATGGTGTGTTGATGAATAAAGGTTAGAATGATTAAAGAGGAGGATGGTTTTAGTTTCTATCAATTGTTTGCACTAAATTGACACAAATTAACACATCTATTAACATGATTAAAATGAATATAAAAAGAAAGAAAAATATAAAATATACGTTTTTTAACTCTACAATTTTTTATCATCATTCACATGTTAAAAACAGAATAAAAATATTTTATCTTTATAGATATAATTTTTTTTTTAAATTACTTTATTGTCCCACACAACTTTCTTCCTTTATCATTATTTATTGGAAAGGACTGTAAAAGAACATCAGCCTCAAATTACTTTATTGTCCCACACAGCTTACTTCCTTTACCATTATTCATTGGAAAGGACTGCAAAAGAACATCAGTCTCAAATTCTTCCAAACTTCCTTCACTAAAAGTACTTTAAATTCCATTCATTCCATGGACGGCAGGCAGGCTTCTCTCTTACAGTTGTCTACTCTAAGAGGACATTTCATAATAAATCTTTGCAAGGGTAAATGCAAATGCCTGCACTTTTTTAGCCAAACATTATTTTGGAGTTTAAAATTATGATCCACATGTATTAATACTGACCACATAAAACCAATGTAATAGAATATATTACATGTTCACAGAATCCAATAGCAGAGGATCCAACAATCCAGTCGCTAAAGGGACAGACTTTCAACGTAAAATGTATTTATTTTTGAAAGGAATAAACAATCCCAAAAATCAGAAGCTACTATAATGTCTTCAATAGTTCTTAGTGCTCAGCAAATGCCACACGGTTTAGTCTTTATTTATCTGAAGTTTTCTCCCAATTCAATTGTCTATTAATGAGATGAATCACGTTAATCTTAGGCTGTCCTCAAAAGAATAGGATGCATTTGTTGCATAGCACTTAAGCTCTGTTAATATAAGTGTGGTGAAGAGTCTTTCTCTGCAAGTAATACAATATCAGATTTGATCAAAATGGTAAATATCTTCATTTCTACAATGCCATCAATGGGGTTTTACAGATGCTTCCTTTAATGCAGTAACTATGTGGAGACACATACACTTATAGCACACTATATGGGGGCATATATCTTGGTAGTAAAAGATGTGAAAATATGAAGCATATCCAAAGCATGATCTTGGAAGGAGGTAAAGAGGTAAAGATGGTTGGGGGAAATTGTAAAGGCTTACATTCAAAGAACTTTTAAGTGTAGGGTGGATAACTTAAAAAATTGATGTTTGTGTGGTTAGGTGTGAAGTAGTAATGTTAGATATATATTGATGTATAAAGCATCTACATGTTAAGCTAGCACAAATGTAACTACACAAGGATGGTAGAGATAAATGTTGTTAATTATAAGATGTGTAAGGATGTGCTCATATCAGATGATCTACAATTAATTCATACCTAGATGTTATGAAACTAGGTTTCCAAGGCATGTCTTTAAACATATGATGATCTAGACCCTAATTTGAATAAATTTGTAGTGCAATCTACCAAACAAAAATCAAAATTCTTGAAATGTTAGCTTCAAAATATGAGAATTTAAAAATTGAAAATGGGAGATAATGTTCGCACTAATGAACTTGTTCGACAACACAATTGCACAAGCAGTCTTGTATAGAGGATATGATCTCAATTATGAATGCTTTCAGGATGTGTAAATAAGTGAGATAAAAAAATATGTTGATGAATATATATTAGAGTGAGTAAATGAGAAGATAGATTTAATTTCTATCATTTATTTGTACTAAACTAACACAAATTAAATAACAAATTGACGCATATATTAATATTACTAAAATAAATATATAAATAAAATTAAAAAAATATGAAACATACACTTTTTAACTCTAAAAATGTTTATTATCATTCACATATTAAAATATATAAATATTTCATCTTTATTAAGACATACATTTCTTCACAAATTTATTCAAAAGTTTAATAAATTACTCCACACTTCCATGAATAGAATCTGGAATTACTTTCAAAATTTTCAAAACTTCCTTGAATGAAATTACTTCATCATTGCATTTTTCACTCACCCATTCATTCTTCCATAATTATCCCTTATGTAAGTAACTACTATCATTCTTGGTTTTCGACACAACTCTCCTCAATAACTGATATGATAATAGGGTGTTGTAAGGGGTGTTATAAACTAATAAATTATTGTTGTAAAGGGTGTTGTAAACCGATAGAGTGTTGCTCTAATCCTACATGTTTCAAAAATTTCCTCAACATTTTCTTCAACATTCTAATGGTCGTTTTCTTGTCACCTCTGCCATTTGATATGAGTACAAATTTCAATATTAAAGTAAGAATTTTTATACAGAAAAATATGTTGAGGGACTCCTTTGCAGAGCAAGGAATTCTGGATATGCTTGCTTCTCACAACACTCAGATATTTTCTAGGAAATTCTAGTGCTTGCGGGTGTTATGATTAATTCTATGTGTGGGGGTGGCCAAGTCAGGGAAAGCAAACGATATCTCATTGATTTGGATGATCTTTTTTTTTTTTATAATTGGTACTGCTTAGAACTAATTTAAGCTTTACAATTTTTTAGTTTGTTTTATAATAGATACAACTGAATTACAGAGGTACTGAAATATCTGCACTTGAACAGTTAATAACAACATGCCAACATTTTCTTAAGAACTGATTTCATTAGATTTGCAATATAAAATGGCTCATTCAATGCCAACATTTCTCAAATTTTAGAATGTCAGACATTTTTACTTAGATGGTCGTTGTCTAAAATGGCAAGAAATGACAAATGTAATCAAAATGGCAAATACCTTCATTTCTGCAAAACCATCAGTGGGGTTTCACTTTTAGAAGTGAATCCTTTGAGACAAGTGCTTGCAGTAGATTGAGCAGACATAATTTCAAATTCAACAATTTCCACTTAATGGGTGAAACAAACATAAGAGCTGCATGGAAGAGACACATTATACTGTGACACTAGCAGGTGAGCATCTATGAAATATGTATTTTTCCAATTTATTGTCATATAATGGGGAGGTATTGGGTGTTTAATCAGTTATATTTATTTGGTGCCTGGATGCATTCATTGCTAACATGAAACAACAAATCTGCCTGTTAAATAGGGGGAAATGAAGAGCTCGTTGAATTACTTGTGAAACCTTAAAGTAGGATTTATTATCTTTTGGTGTTATACTTGTCTCTAGTAAATACTGAGAAGTACTTAGTTCTGCAAAGTACAATTTAGCCACATGTTGCTTCAGTTGGATCTTACTACAGAGCTCGTTATAAGTGATTTCCTACCTTCTTTTTGATGGAATATCTAATCATGAGTAGTAAGGGGAAAGTGCATTTAATGCACATTCAGATGAGATCCGTTTTGGATTCGTTCCCCCCTTTTTTATTGTCATATATTTGCTGTCCCAATTAATGTGTTGGCAGAAAATTAATTCCGATAGGTGAATTTGAAATTGAGTGCCAGTTTTTTGGAAAGGGCATGTAAGACAAAAGAATAGAATAGAATGTTTTTCTGTAGGAGAGTTTTTGCATCAACAAACAAGGAGGAATGTTCAACAGAATACAAAACAATAGGAAGGGAATGTTTAGGATTACCTATAGCAGCAAAAGACATTGAAAAAGATCAGTGCTACAATGCTCTGAAATATCTCTAACACGCAACAGCACACAGAAAGCTCTAGTGCACCAGAATATGCACAATTTTTGTATGAAGGGAATATAGAGCTTTAGTTCTAATTTTTGTATGTAATATTTTTGTGAATGAATGAAATAGAACATATATTTCTGCCTCCTTGTCTCCTTTGAGCTGTGCGTGTTTTCATTCTTTGCCCATTGTAGTTGGATTCCTTTTTCCCAACAGATTGGTATCAGAGCCCTAAATTTTCTGGGCATTCAATTTTTTAATGCCATAGCTTTGTTCCTAGGCGTGCAGTAATAGAACCCTAGCTTCTGGGTATTTAGGAAAGCCCTAGTTTTTTGGGAAATGAAAAAAAGCCCTAGATTTCTTCTGGGTATTTGTATTTTCCACCATTTAGCAAAATGATTGGAGGAGATAATAGGAGTTGGCAGCAACCACCTGTATTTGATGGTAAAAATTATGACATCTGGGCAAAGAAAATGAAAACCATTTTAGTAGCAAATAATTTGTGGGCGTTAGTAGCAAATGGGCTCATAGATGTGACTGACCCAAATGCATTTACAACATTGAACAATGCTCAAAAGAACTAGTTGAAGGAGATAAAGAAAAATGATGCTAAAGCCCTCAATTTGATTGAGGCAGCCTTGACAGAGGCTATTTGTCCCTGAATAATAGTAGCTAGTTACACAAAAGAAGCATGGGAAATACTTCAAACCACCTGCAAAGGGATTGAGAAAGTCAGGTCAATGAAACTCCAGTTGCAAATGAGAGAATTTGAGACCATGCAGATGGAGGACATCGAGTCCATTTTATATTTTCATACAAGTGTTTCCTCCTTGATTAACTAGTTGAGGATAAATGGAGAAACCATGGAAGAGTAGAAGATTGTGGAGAAGATTCTCAGAAGTCTACCCACAAAATTTGACCCAGTGGTTACTGCCATAGAAGAGGAAAATGACCTCTTAACATTATCAGTTGATGAGTTATTTAGGGTTCACTTCAAACCCATGAGCAACACCTAAATAGGTCTGCAAATTATTTCCAGGAGCAAGCTTTCAAAGCTCAAGCCAATGTGAGAGGTAGGGGAAGAGGAAGAAATGGCAGAGGAAGAGGTCAAAGAGGTAGAGGCAGAAGCAACTCCAGAAGAGGAGGTTCAAACAGTTAAAAAGAGGTCAGTACCTCTCAATCAGATTTCCAAAAGACAAAGAAAAATAGTAGCTCAAATTAGAGATTTGATAAGAGCAATGTGTAGTATTACTATTATCACAAGTATGGTCACTATGCAAGTGAATGTAGGAAGAAACAATGTGACCAGCCTGGGAGTCAAAATGCAAATGTGGCAAATGAGAACAAGGCTGAAATTGAAAAACAGTCACAAGTGTTTATTGCATGCAATCTTGCAGAACAAGGTAGCATTGAAGTTTGGTATTTGGACAGCAGTTGTAGCAACCACATGAGTGGTAACAAAAAAATATTTTCCTCCATAGACCACAACATTAAGTCTGAAATCAAAATGGGCAATAATGAGAAGGTTTCAGTCATGGGAAAGGGCATAGTGCACCTACAAACCAAGCATGGTGAAGAAAGACAAATTCATGATGTCTTCTATGCCCTAGGCATGAAACACAATCTCTTGAGCATTGGATAGATGGTCCAAAATGGTTATAGAGTGCTAATGGAGAAAGGAGAATCCATCATCTATGACATAGATGGAAGCAAGAGAGTTATGGCAACGGTTCAAATAACAAAGAACTGAATGTTTCCCCTCAAAATGCAAATCTCAGCATGGTAAAAAAGTCTGCAATAGTTAGCCTTCAAAACAGTCATCCAAGACCCATCCAAGCTTTGGCATTTGAGGTATGGGCATCTAAGTTATTCTAGTTTAAATCTTTTAGCTAAAAAAGATATGGCTAGGGGTCTACCAGCAATTGTAGAGACCGATGGAAAGTGCGAAGCATGCATCCTAGGTAAACAACATAGGAAGCCCTTTCAATCAGGGCATAGCTAGAGCACCATTAGAGTTGGTGCATTCAGATTTGTGTGGTCCCATGAAGACCTAAACTCTAGGTGGAAATGTTTATTTCATGACACTCATAGATGACTATAGTAGAAAAATCTGGGTGTATTTTTTAAAGAACAAATTAGATGCATTTGAAAAGTTCAAGGAGTTTAAGGCCTTGGCTAAAAAGAAAAGTGGTCACTATATCAAAGTCCTCAAAACAGACAGAGGGGGAGAATATATCTCTCAAGAGTTTATGAAATTTTGCAAGTCTCAAGGTATTCAAAGACAACTCATAGCTCGGTATACTCCACAACAAAATAGATTGGCTAAAAGAAAGAATAGAACCATCATGGAGATGGCAGCAAGCATACTGAAGGAAAATGGTTTGTCTAATGAATATTGGGGTTAAGTTGTAGCAAAAATAGTCTACATTTTGAATAGGTGCCCAACAAAGGCCATTTGTGATAAGATTTCACAAGAAGCATGGACAAAATGCAAATGGAGTGTTGAGCATTTGAAAATATTTGGATGTGTGGCATATGCACTCATGCCAAAAGAGAAAAGGAAAATTTTAATGAAAAAAGTGAAAAATGCATTTTCATAGGCTATAGTGAAAAATCCAAAGCCTATAGACTATACAATCCCATCACCAAGAAAGTGGTGATCAACAGGGATGTTGAATTCGTTGAAATGAGTCATGGGATGGAACAGTGGATAGTGACATAGGTATTTATGTTTCAATACCTTTTGAGGATGAAGAAGCTACAAAGGAAGATGCTCCAGAACTTTACAACAAGGTAACAGTTCAGAAAATAGCAACAACAGCTTCAAAAAATTTCAACAGAACAGTTGCTCTAGAAACTTTTAGCAAGGCAAATGCTCTGGAAGTTTACAACAACAGTCTTCTTCATCAGTCCACCAATCAAGCAGCTCCAAAAATTCTAATCTTACTCTTGCATCATTGATGTCACAAAAGACTAGAAGCTTGAGAGAAATTTATGACAGTGCAAGGTATGATGATTTTGATGAGAATTTAGATTTTTCTAGGTTTTATTATAGTGATCCAATGTATTTTGATGAAGTCTTGAAAGAAGAAAAATGGTGTAAGGCCTGCATGGATGAAGAGCTGGACGCTATAGTAAGAAATAAGACATGGGAGCTCACTAATTTACCCAAAGGAAAATTAGTCATTGGAGTTAAATGGGTCTATAAAACCAAATGTACTACTAATGGTAAGGTTGAGAGGCATAAAGAAAGGCTGGTTGTTATACAAATAGCAGCCTGAAAGAGACTATGATGAAACATATGCACCAGTTGCAAGGCTAGAAACAGTGCGGGTAGTCCTATCAATTGCAATCCAACACAAATGGAAAGTATTTCAAATGGACGTGAAATTATCCTTCTTGAATGGAGTACTGAAAGAAGAGGTGTATGTGGAGCAGCCACCTAGCTACGAAGTCCTAGTGCAAGAAGACATGGTCTACAGGCTCCGGAAAGCTCTTTATGGGCTGAAATAAACACCACAAGCATGGTGCAGTAGAATTGATTTGTACCTTTTGAGCAATGGATTCAAAAAAAGTGGTAGTGATCCCACACTCTACATCAAGGCAGCCAATGGTGAGATTCTTATTGCTGTTTTATATGTAGATGATTTAATTTTTACAGGGAATAGTAATCTTTTCATTGTTGATTTCAAAGAGGAAATGAAAAATGAGTTTGAAATGACAGATCTAGGTCTGCTAAAATACTTCCTAGGCATAAAGGTCCAACAAACAAAGCATGGGATCTTTATTTCACAAACAAGTTATGCCAAACAAATCTTGAAGAGATTTAGAATGTTGGACAAAAAACTAGCCCCAACCCCAACAGTTATAGGTTTGAAATTAAGCAAAAAGGACAATAGCAGTAATGTTAACCCAACCCTCTACAAGAGAATGGTTGGAAGCCTCATGTATTTGATAGAAACAAGACCAGATTTGATGTACGTGGTAAGCCCGATTTCTAGGTTTATGGAGCAACCTAAGGACACACACTAGAAAATAGGAAAAAAAATTATGAGATATGTCAATGGCACAAAAGGCTATGGCATTATGTATACCGCCTCCAATGAGTTTCAGTTGGTTGGGTACATAGACAATGATTGGGCATGAAATGTAGATAATAGGAAGAGCACATCGGGATATTTGTTTCACATGGATTCAGGAGCAGTATCATAGGCGTCAAAGAAACAACCCATAGTTTCTCTCTCCACAACTGAAGCAAAGTACATAGCAACAAATGCAACATGTCAGGCTATTTGGCTTAGAAGAATCCTTGTAGATTTGAATGAGCGGCAAGAAGATGGTACAACTATATTTTGTGATGTGTCTTCTATTGCATTGACTAAGAATACTGTCTTCCATGGACGAAGCAAGCATATTGAGATCCTCTACCATTTCATAAGGGAGTTGGTGGAGCATGGAGAGATTCAACTTCAATACTATAGATCTGAGCAACAGCTCATTGATATTTTTACAAAGGAATTATCAAAAGAATCCTTTGAATGCCTAAAAGATAGGCTTGGTATACAAGAATGCGCTAGAACTTTAGTTCTAGAAAACTCAAAAAAGCACGGATGCGTTGGAACTTCGGTTCAAGATAGTTGTAGAATGCAGAACAAGTGCAAACAAGTTTGCTCTAGTGCTCCAGAAATTTTGCACCGATGCGCTAGAAGTTTTGCAAAGTGATGAAAAATAAGAACTTTTGCACTGGAAACTTTTCTCCAAAAATTTTGCGCCAGAAGTTTCGAATGGCAATGAAGAACAAAAGGGCTTGAGATTAAGGGGGAGTGTTGGAATATTTAATCATGAGTAGCAACGGGAATGTGCATTTAATGCATAGTCAGATGAGATCCATTTTGGATCGTTCCCCCCTTTTTTATTGTCAGATATTTGTTGTCCCAATTAATGTGTTGGCAGAAAATTAATTTCGATAGGTGAATTTGAAATTGAGTGTCAGTTTTTTGGAAAGGGCATGTAAGACAAAAGAATAGAATAGAATGTTTTTTGTAGAAGGAGACATTTAGTTTTTGCATCAACAAACAAGGAGGAATATTCAGCATAACACAAAACAACAAGAAGGGAATATTCAGGAGAACCTACAACAACATAAGACATTAACAGAGAGCAGTGCTACAGTGCTCCAAAATATTTCTAGTGCGCCAGAATATGCACAGTTTTTGTATGAAGGGAATATAGAGCTTTAGCTCTGATTTTTGTTTGTAAACTTTTTGAATGTAATCTTTTTGTGAATGAATGAAATAGAACATATATTTCTACCTCCTTGTGTTTTCTCCTTTGAGATGTGCGTGTTTTCATTCTTTTCCCATTGTAGTTGGGTTCCTTTTTCCCAACAGTTTTTTCTAGTATATAGAAGTTTAAACCTGTAATGTTCTGTAGAAATTTAACTATATAAATTTCAAAATCAGCATGTTTGATCTACTATATGCTGATGTATGTTGAAATTCACATGCTGCAGATCAAGCCAGCTTATGTGATTACTACCCAGGTGGACTGTGCAATCAAGCTAGCTTATTGTTGCGATAGAATTGAGAGTCTTAATTTAATAAAGTAGTGTTTGATAATTAAGTTTGATTGAAGTCAATTTGGGATGTAATCTTGTGAAATACATAATGGCTATATGTTCAAGGGCTATAGGCAATAAGCTGAGTGGAATGAAATGCAAGTAATCCCAACAAAGGGACTGCAACACTAAAATCTTATGTAATGACTTGTTTCAAATCTGCTATAGGAAATAATACATTTTTTTATAAGAACAACAAATTATGCAATGTGAACAAAGTAGTCTATGACATGAAAAAAAATTATATTGTCGCAAATTAACTTATAATTATTTTATTCTAATCGCATTAAAGAATATAAAGAAAGAAGTGTCTTCAAAATTTATCTAAATAACAATCAATGGAATCCACATTTCACAAATCAACTTCTTTTTATAAGAGTTGGTATAGAATACTCTACACCATGAAAGATTTGGTTAAAAATAATAATCATCTAAGATCTAAGAACTTCATGAAAGCACAATAGAGATCAACTATGAGAGAATAATTTTATTCTATCAAAGGATGCAAATGATAGATTATAATTGTATATGATTGTTGATTTACACATGAGAACCCCTTGGTTTTATAGCCAAAGTAAAACAAAGTTAGACAAGATCATGATAAGTGTCTTAATCTAATGACATAAGACAACTAACATTAAATGACTTAAGACACAAGCATTAAATGACAAAAAATAAAATAAAATATAATGCCAACTAACAACCTTCTAGAAAGATTCCCTAGGATCTAAGTAAACTTAACATGTGATTTGGACTTACTAGATGAACTAGTTAGGTAAAACACTTAATTTACACCAACACCCCCTCTTAAGTGCAACTTAGGGAGGAATAAACTAATGCAAATGATGCAAATATGGGTCACAACTACAAGACCTTGTTAGATATAAATGTAATATTTCACAAATAGAGAAAAGGAGAAAACCTAATGAGACAAAACTCCTAAAAAAAAAAAACTCTCATTGAAGAATGAGAAGGAAAAAATTCCATGTAAGAAAAAACACCCACCATAAGACAAAAAAAGAGAGACCATGTAGGCCACCCTCAAGGGTATGTGCAGGATCATCATGGAAAAAATAGGCCCTTAAGTGGCGAAAAATTCAGAAAAATCAGAGTTAGGCAACTTGACGTAAAAAATTGAATAAGTTATCTATATTATTTCAAAAATATGTAAGAATAGAATTCGTAGAAAATTGAATGTAGTTTCTAAACTACTAGGTTTATTTTATTTTATTTTTAAATCTATTTGGTGAAAATTTGAAATTTCAATGCAGTTGTACTTAAATTTCAGGGAAAAAATAAGTAGGTGTCTTTCTAACCACCCTAGCCACAGGGTAAGTGCACCAAGATGGTCGCACTTTTGTGGCCACAAAAGTGAAAAATGAGACAAAACGCGTTCGCGTTATAACGCGAACGCGTTTTGTCTTTTTAAAAGCAAAAAAAAAAGTAACATTCTTCATTTCTGTTTTTACTGTTTTCTATTTCTGCCCGCGGCCAAGAACCCTGCACTACGCGCTCGCGTTGTTGAGGAGGTGACTACTTCACATTTGATCAACTTGAGTTCAATTTTCTTCACAAATATGGCACCCCGACGACGAAAAGATGCAAGAGGTAAGTTTTGTTTGGTATTTGTAATGAATTTTTTTGTTTTAAATTGATTTTGTTTGTTTTAGTTTAGAAATGAATGATTTTTTTTTAATTTGTAGGAAATCCTCAACAAGAGGAGGAAAATCCCCAACCAAATCAACTAACAAAATCAACCCTTAAATAAAATCAACCCTCAAC
>VDFB02054065.1:0-10468 GCA_007258455.2 Sequoia sempervirens | reverse complement strand
GCCACTGGGATGGCCGGCCCCCATGCATACTCTCTGGACGATCGTGCATACTCTGCCATCCCCATGGGTACATCCTGCTGCTCCCCGAACTGTCTCAGTACACGCTGTGGCAGATACATCTCAATAATCAGCGATGTCTGTACTGTCCTGCCAATCAGGTATCGATACTGCCTGCAAAAACTGAGATGCTCGTCCTCATCATCCCATACCTCACAATCCCTGTAGGGTCTCCAGATGAAGGTCACCATGGTATCAATCCGATGCCGCCACCACCCTGTCTCACCCATACGGGTCTGCTATAATGCGCCGGCATAGTAATAGGAATAAGGCATCCCCGCGGCCAGCTGTGGTCTGTCGATAGGAGGGCGGAATATGGCAATACGCTCCCATGCCCAGATCATCATCAGTGTGGTCCCACAGGAGATACTCTCTCCTCTCCTATACACAACGTCATGCAGCTGATGATAAAGTGTCCCCAGCAAACAAGGACCCCATGCATAAACTGTCCTCTCTCGTCGCATGCCGACCATGACATCCCCCCAGCCAATCGGAAATCCGTGTCCTCGTCGGTCTGGAACCAAGATGCCACCAATCAGAGTCGCCAAGAATGCATCAAAGCGACTGTAATGCTCCGCCAGGAAATCCCAATGGATCTCGTAACCCTCAATGCCGAGTCCGGCACCCTGATCCTGGTAGTACGCACGGAAGGTCTGCTCGCCATGACGAGGATCGTACACGATCCGCTCCCCTCGAATCGGAATCCGGAGAATACGGTAGACGTCCTCCAAAGTAATCGTAGCCTCACCTGTCGGCAGGTGAAAGGAACAGGTCTCTGAATGCCATCTCTCGCACAGCGCCGTCAGTAAACCCCTGTTCGCCTGAATGGCGGGCATGAATGCAACATGGAATAGGCCGAGTCTCATCAGTCGTCGCCGCTCTCGCGGGCCTAGCTGATCGCCAAACCGAAAGGTCCTCGGTCTGCTCTCCCTCGTGTAAATAGGGGCAAGCTGCCTCTGCAAAAAGACGAACACGGCATCAGCACCTTTTGTGGACAACAGTAACCGTCTTGGACAATAACTTAGGGCATGAAAGAATTAAAACAAGTTAAAGCAAAGAAAACAGGCAAATGCGTCGCAAATACACAAATGCGTCGTTCGAAAAATCAAATGCGTCTGAACCAGTCAAGTGCGTCGCTTAACTACACTTGCGTCGCGAATTAGGCGTTTGCGTCTCCACCTTGCGAATGCGGCGCGTCATTTCACTTGCGGCATTGTAATAAGCAGTTGCGTTGCAACATAGCAATTGCGGCTTTCAAACGGTCAATTGCGGTTCGGTTAGGCACTTGCGTCGCACCAAAAATCGAATGCGGTGCAAACCGCCGGTGCGGGTTATTTTGTCTATGCACTTGCGTCGTGACGCATCAAATGCGGCGAACGCGAAGTCACTTGCGGCTTACGCGAACGCATATGCGTCGCGGCGCATCCGTTGACTAACCTAGAAAACATCAAAAAGCACGTAAATCGAGAAAATGACAAAGCAAGTTTAGGGTACATACCGCTGGTCCTGAGCCCTCTGGCCGTCTGAAGGTCCTCACAATCTCTCCGCGGTGCTCTGTCACTGGAATAACCATCGTAGCTGCTGTGTCTTTCGCTCTGAGCTCTCAGGATTTGCAAGGTGAATAGTGAAAGTGAATTGAGTTTTACCCCTTTGACCACCTATTTATAGGGTGAAAATGACATTTTTCAACTGCAGTCTATACTGGAGGCTCATTTCCGCCCCTTCGACCTCCCCGTAAGTTGCTTTAAACATGTCAGAATCTGAAACCGACTGCGCCGCTGTTTTTCTGACCACCAAATTGATTTATCGGGACCTTTTGCAAATTTTTCTGGCGCCGACCCAAAATTTGAAAATTTCCCGAGGGGGCAAGAATACTCCGTACCTTCACTGGGGCATATTTTGACTTAATTTTCTTTGTCACAATACGACAAGCGACATTATGACAAAGAGGGGCAAAATGTAGACACCTAAAAATGACCTAGGCCTGCAAGCTTCATTTTTACCACTTTCGTCCTAGCATAATTAAGCTATTTAATTATGTCCTTGGTCCACATTCGACTATTGATTAAATAATTCATAATTATTTAATTAATTCATGTCATTTGTTCCTCCTTGATTATTAAATAAATAAATATTATTTATTTATTTAATACATCACTAATTATCTAAAATCTTCTTTTGATTAAATAAATTTCATAATTTATTTAATTTCCCTTTACCATTTATGTCTTCTTGATTAATTAAATAAATTTTATTTATTTAATTACGTCACTAATTAAGTCCCCTTCTCCTAAAAAATTAAATAAATTCTTATTTATTTAATCCTGTCCATTTTCCACTATAATTAAATAATTCATTTAATTATTTAATTAATCATTAGCTTTTTCTCCCATTTAAATTAAATAAATTTGATTTATTTAATTTAGTCATTCTCTTGAATTTCGAATTAAAATCATTATTTAATTTCAAAATAATTCTTTTATCACATTCCTCCATAATTAAATAATATCTTTATTATTTAATTACTTGCTAGTTACCTGGAGTAAATAAATCTTATTATTTAATTTTCTCCAGCAACCTCTTTGTCCGTGCCGGCATTATCTTCCAATTTAATTCTTGACTTTTGACTTCTCATTTATTTTCGACCGTTGATTGAATTATTTCATAATTCAATCTCCACCCTTCATCCTTACCTGTTGCCCTAATTTTGACCTAACCCTAATGCACACAGCAATATTCAATCTTAAGCATTGATCTTAGGGTTCCTGTCATCTCTTCATCCTGGCCACACGTTCAAAATTGCAATTTTTATAAAAGGGCAATTTTGACCTCATTTGGATCTCTCTCTCAGTCTTTAGCTTTCATAGTTCATTTTGACTTCTTGCATTCTAGTTTATGTCAACTTGCTGTCAACTTAGGTCATAGTCATTAACAGTCATAGGCATTTTAGTCCATTGTAGGGTTATTTATATTTTCTGCAAATCCTTCAACACTTGCATAGGGCTTAGTCTTTGGTCATAGTTGCTCATAAATCTGAGGGCATTGTTTGTTTATCTGCAAGCTAGGAGGTGTAACAGAGGTTAATCATGGAAGGTAGAGACATAGGGTAACACTATCCCTTTTGTCTTCACCTCACTTCCATTGTACTTTGTTATTTTCATAGGATTTTCTGTTATTGTGCTAACCCCACTTTAATAATAATTTTAGGATTTTCCCTTGATTACAGTTTGGATCTTAAGAATTTCTTTAATTTCAAAATGATTTTAGATTTTAGATTTGAAAGGGAAAGATAACTTGATTTTGAATGATTGGATGGATTGATTGGATCAAATTAAGTTCAAGGATGCATGACACTTGATGATTGTATTGGCCATGTTGATTTTGCATAGAGTTGGTGTTATTTGGAGAAAAAACTAAAAAATGGTGCAAATACATTGATTTAGTGTATATACACTAAATGATAAAATGGATTTTTTGTAGAGCTACTACAATAGAAGCAAATCCATTGATTTATGATGTAAATAGACTAAAGTGTAATTTTGGCTATATATGAAGTAAATGAATTGAAGTAAAGTGTAGATGTGTTGAAATAGGGTGAAAATATATTGAAGGATGAAATGGATTAGGTGCAAAAATGTTGAAGGCTTGCAAATCCATTGATTCATGTTGTAGTTTGCTAATCTATGGTTTCAAGGGGACTTTGTATTGGTTTTGGTTTGAATTTTTAGGGTTTTTACCTAGGACCTTGAATGATAATTTTGAGGATGAAATTGTCGGGATTAATGGTGAATTAGAAGAGATTATTGATTAAGTATTTTTATGGTTATTATGATGGAAAGATGAAGGGTTGGATAGAATATGGGTCAAGAATCAAGACCTTATATGATTATTCAAATTATATTTGATTCTAAACTTAGAATAGGATAAATTCCTAAGCAAGGATTTCTCAATTACCTAATTGAGATAGGACAAGTTATTAAGCATGTATTGATTTGTTTGATTTGATTTGATGAAGGTCTTGATTGACAATGTGTATAAATTTTTATTTTAGGATGGATGATTGGATAGAAGTGATTAGGAGGATGAGTTGATATTTGGAGATAAAGATGGGGATAAGATGAGATTAAGGATTTGGATTAGAAGAAGGATTTGAATTTTGGATTAGATTAGGTAGTTTAGATTTAGATGAACTTAAGGTCCTTCAAAACTAAAAGATGATATTGATTAACTTATTATGATGATGAGGCAGGTGATTATGATGATTTAGAGAAATAATTAGATGGATTATGGGAAAAAACCTTGATTGGGTTAGATGATTTGGATTGGAATATGGATGAGGTTAATTTGGATTTGGATGATTAGGATGAGGTGGATTTGGTTAGATTGTATTAAAATGGGAAGCTTCACCTTTGGAAACATTTAAAAAAATATTAATGGACACACAAATAATTTTGGATTAAGGGGGTACATGGGTCTCAACAATGAAGACATGCCGAGAATGATAGAAACATATGATTATTTAGGTAGGAATGCTAACCCTTGTAGGCCCACAAATAGATATCATCTCTAAGCAATGGGAAAACATGGCTCCTTCTAAAGGACCCTAGGTTTTAGGGACACTAAACTTGCCTACAACCTAGCTAATGGAGGTCTTATGAATGCTATCCCATGGCCTACTACCATCATGACCTATTGGGTTCATTGCGAGTAACTTCCTATAGAAATCTACATCTAGTGCAATACAAGAAAGTATGGTAAATGGTCTTATACTAAAAACGAAATGATGGTTGCTAGGTGCATCCTCGATATAGCTATAGGGTATGTGAGAGCATATTTAGTAGATGAATTAAATAAAAAAGTAAAATCGATAGGAGAAGAGGGTAAAAATCACTTTTCTTCACTTCCCCAAGGTATAAATTTCTTAGGGTCTTAGCCCAAACAATAATATTTCACTTCTAAGAGGCATTTTTATTATGAAATAACTTGCACAACAAAAGAATATGATAGGAAATATAATGTAAACACTTGATAATAATTGAGAATAAAAAGCCTGATGAAATACACCACTACTACTCATAGACTTCCAATGCAACAAAGAACAATTCATAAAACCCAAAACAAATGCAAACACATTCAAATTTTTATTGTATTCAATTAGCTTGAGACAATTACACAATTTTCTCAATACATAATAGATTCAAATTTGCACCACAAACTTTTCCTGTAGCTCTATTTCGCTATCCATAACTCTTCATGTAGATCCTTCTTCCTACTGCTCAAACCTTCATACCATTCCTCCAAAACATTCTACACCTTTTTCTTAAACTCCACGCTGCCCTCTTCTTCCTTTTCTTGTTGTTGTGTATCTTGAATTATTATCTTTTATTTTCATGTTACTGCAGCCCTTGTGCAGCCCCAAAAATGAATGCCTTCCTCTCCATGATTAGCGTCCCATTCTCCATTTATGTTCATCAAAGCATATTTGTCTCTAACTCCTCAGATTTTCCCCCACAACTCTCATGCTTCAACATAGCCTCCTCTCTTTTCTTGCATGCAACCCCTTTCATTTTTCTTTTCCCAAAATTTTCTTCCCCTCTCCTATACTCATATGTAGCATTTTTTTTGCGGTCTATTACAGCCACCACTTACTTCTCCACACCTCTCTTTAGAGCTGTCTTTAATGTTTTTAATTAAGACAAGAAAATGGGGCAGCAGGAATCATTTCCCATGCCCACTTTCTCTTCATTTTTGGGCATGTTATTTCTACCATAAAAAACCCTTCCATAATGTTATTAAAACAACCTTAAATAGGCATTAAAAACCTGCATACAATTATTTTATAATTTGCTTCTTTTAAAAGCTTTAAATTGGCCACAAGGAAATGCTTCAATTTGCTTCTAAACAAACATTTTCAAACAATTTTTTTTTTGTTTTAAAATAAAATTTGGGAATTTCAACTTGTGAGCATCATTTATCCCAACATAATGTTTAGGAATAATGCCTTGGACCTGCAATAAGATTAGGAGGAAATTAATTTTGTAATTGCAAAACAACGTCAAGAGTGGATCGTGTTGACAGGCGAAAAATAAAAGTTCTCCGATTTTGACGAAATTTTCCCCAAAGGTGTAATATGACTTCCTTAGGTCCTATGTACAAGGATTTTTCCCAAACCTTCAAGGATTCTAAAATTTTAAACTTTTTCAATATTGCTGGCCGAAGTTGTAAAATAATTAACTCTTCCAAACTGTGAAATATATTCTCATGAAACCTTCACCAACCAAATCAAGGAGCTCAAAAGATACAGAGAGACACCAAAAACCACCACAACACACCAAAAATGATAAAGTAAAAAATAAAATATTTTTGGGCAATGCAAGATTGCCCATGGAACTGGATGCTCTTGCATCAAACACACCGAGTAAGTTGAAAGGTTCCATGAGTTGAAAACTCATGAACATTTGGATGAGATTGGGATGGTGATCCCATACTTGTTCTTGATCCATATGTCCTCTTTGTCCTCACACTCCTTCACTTCATTCTAAATTTCTGCAACTCCCTCTTGTTTCATCTTCTCTTTTCCTTTTCACTATTTTCTACCTGAACACTATAAGATTTCATTGCTCACCTTCTTTTGTAAATCTGATTTACATTCTTCATGAGACTTGAATATGTCTACAACCAATGATCTCTACTGTTCCATCTTAATATCACTGCTATTTTTATGTACCTCCCTTGTACCTCTATTCTTGGGAGCCTTCTTTGAACTATTTCCAACCTCTGTTACAACCTTTACCTCTAGTTTCTCTGACCTGCAACAATTAATAGGACTGCTCCCTTGCACCACTTTCTCTTTCTCCTTCAATGATCTCAAAGTATACTTCTACCCATCTTTCACAATGGTGTAGAAATTCTCTCTACAAATAGATAGCCTTTCTATCAAATTGCCAAGGCCTTCCTAACAAGACATGACATGCACTCATGGACATAATATCACATAAAACTTCATCTTTATAAGGATCAATATCAAAATTTACTAATAATTTCTCTTTCACCTCTAACTCATGATCTTCTTGCAACCAACGTACTTTATAGGGATTAGGATGCTTAATCCTCTTCAATCCTAGTTTTTCTACCATATCCTTAGAAGACAAGTTATTTGTATGACCACTGTCTACAATAACCTTACAACCCTTACCTCTTGATTTGTATACAGTACAAAAGAGACTCCTTTGAGATGGTCCATTCTCATCTTTGCTTGGATTCACTAACACTCTCCTAAACATAAGGGATTCTCCATGCTCTAGTTCTACCACCTCCTCTGGTGATGCTACACTCTCCTTGTCTTCTTGCACCATGTGATTTCTTGCTGCACCTCTCTTACTGGTTTCTTGATGTATTTGTGGACACTCAAAATCTCTATGTCTAAGTTCCCCACACTGGAATTTTTTTCCCAATAACTCCCTTCTACTATTGCCACGTCCTCTTGTTGAAAACTCTTTTCCTTGTGCTCCTTTCTTCTATTTTATACTTGTTTCTTCTTCAAAAGTTTACTTTCCTTTGTGGCTACATGGTTGTCCTCTTTCTGTTGCTATGTTTCCCTTTCCCCTTGAATTATTTTGCTTCCTTCTATTTACCTTTTCCTATACTTTTAGAGCATACTAGTAAGCCTCTTCAATAGTAGAAATCTTCAACATACTCATCTCATCCTGGCTATTGAATCTGAGTCCATTTATATATCTAGCCACCTTCTCTCTATCCATTTCATGATGTCCTGATCTAATCACCATCTTGTAAAATTCCTTTGTATACTCCTTCACACTCATGTCTTTTTGTTTTAAATTTTTAAGCTTTTTGAATAGCTCCAACTCATAATCTCCTAGAATAAACTTTGTCTTCAATCTAGCAACCATCTATCTCCACCATGTTATTCTCATCTCACCATTATCTACTCTTTCTTTTTACAACTCTTTCCACCACAATGCATCATGTCCCTTAAGCTTTTTTTGTGCCAAGCTTACCCTCTGTGGGTCTCTAATGTTTTCAAACTCAAAATAATCTTCTAACTCTCCAATCCAATCTATTAGATTCTTAGGATTCAATGTGCTTGAACAATTAGGGACTTCCATTTTATGGCCTCTATTGATTTGGGCTATTTCTCTTAGAAATATTTCTTCTCCTTCATCTATTGGCTCCCCATTTATCCCTCAAGATCAACTATAAATTTCTCATCTTCAACATGTGCATATTCAAGCTCTAGATTTCTTCCCAAACTTGTAGCTATATTTCTAAGCTCATTTCTCATTTCATTGTGAAAGTATTCTAGCATTTTATCTACTCTTCTAGGTATTATCCTTCTCAAAGGCATCTCAAAATCTTCTCAACCTCTTCCCTTTTGAATCTATTGTATTCTCATATCTCCACAGTTACATGAATCCACACACCTGCAACAACCTCTGGAGCTTCGAAACAACTTCAATCCTCACCCATAGATCCTGGCATAAGTTGCCTCACATTTGGCACTCTACTTATGCACTCAAGATCACTCGCTCTGATACCATTTGATGAAATACACCATTGCTTCTCATAAACTTACAATGCAACAAAGAAAAATTCATAAAACCCAAAACAAATGCAAACACATTCAAATTTTTATTGCATTCAATTAGCTTGAGACAATTACACAATTTGCTCAATACATCATAGATTCAAATTTTCACCACAAGATTTTCCTATAGCTCTATTTCGCTGTCCAAAACTCTTCATGTAGCTCCTTCTTCCTACTTCTCAAACCTTCATACCATTCCTCCAAAACATTCTACAACTTTTTCTTAAACTCCATGCTGCTCTCTTCTTCCTTTTCTTGTTGTTGTGTATCACCAGACTGTTATATTTTATTTTCATGTTATTGCATCACTTGTGCAACCCCAAAAATGAATGCCTTCCTCTCCATGATTAGAATCCCATTCTCTATTTATGTGCAACAAAGAATATTTGTCTCTAACTCCTCAAATTTTCCCGTACAACTCTCATACTTCAACATAGCTTCCTCTCTTTTCTTGCATGCAGTCCCTTTCATTTTTCTTTTTCTTGAATTTTCTTCCCCTCTCCCATACTCATATGTGACATTTTTTTTTTCCAGTCTATTACAATCACCACTTAATTCTCCACACCTCTCTTTAGAGTTTCCTTTAATGTTTTTAATCAAGAAAACGGGGCAACATGAATTATTTCCCATGCCCATTTTCTCTCCATTTTTGGGTGTGGAATTTTTGCCATAACAACCCCTTCCATAATGTTATTAAAATAGCCTTAAATAGGCATTAAAACCTGCATACAATGATTTTGTAATTTGCTTCTTTTAAAAGCTTGAAATTGGCCACAAGGAAATGCTTCAATTTGCTTCTAAACAAACATTTTCAAACAAATCATTTTTTGTTATAAAATCAAATTTGGGAGTTTCAACTTGTGAGAATCATTTATCCCAAGTTAATGTTTAGGAATAATGCCTTGGACCTGCAATAAGAATTAGGAGGAAATTAATTTTGTAATTGCAAAACAATGTCAAGAGTGGACCCGGGTGTTGACAGGCGAAAAATCAAAGTTCTCCAATTTTGATGAAATTTTCCTCAAAGGTGTAATATGACTTCCCTAGGTCCCCTACAGAAGGATTTTTCCCAAACCTTCAAGGATTTTAAAATTTCAAACTTTTTTGAAATTGCCAGTCGAAGTCGTAAAATAATTAACTCTTCCAAATTGTGAAATATATTCTCATGAAACCTTCACCAACCAAATCAAGGAGATCACAAGATATAGAGAGACACCAAAAACCACCACAACACACCAAAAATGAGAAAAAAAGAAGATATTTTTGGGCGATGCAAGATTGCCCATGGACCTGGATGCTCCTGCACCAAAGCCACTTTGAGGGGGAAACCTCAAAATATCTCCAATGAGAATACAATTCACAATATGATAATGAAATAAGACTCACTACCTCCTATATATACCTTATTTCTTCCTAGGATATCACATAGGATGAATTAGATAGACCTATATAAGTCTTAGGTTGACCTAAATAACTAAATAATAATATAATAATGATAATATGACTTAATTAAGAGTTAAGATAGCCACAATTCAACTATTCATATTCCTATGTACAATAATATTAAGGGTGTAGCATCCCCCCCTCTTAAAATAAGAATTGTCCTCAATGCTAATCAAGTGCAAATTCTTCTAAATGAACTCCTCATCCTCCCATGTGGCATATTCAAATGGTAAATTCTTCCATTGGATGAGATACTTAGTGAGTGTTCTAGTCCTTAGCTTCTTTGTGTGTGTTTGACGAATGAAATTTGGTTCCAATTTGATTCTTCCTTCTTCATTGAGCTTTGGTAATATTTTCTAAGTA
>VDFB02054063.1:94994-121446 GCA_007258455.2 Sequoia sempervirens | reverse complement strand
TACTTTAACTCTATATATTTATAAGGTTGATAAGTAGCTTAGAAGTCTTTGTTTAGTTTCCTTGTTTCTTTAACTTGTTTTCTTTAATTAATTAATTTATTTTAGTTGAGCCTTGCAGTTTTAGATTAATTTAATTAGGTCATTAGATTTAAATTAATTTCATTAGATTGTAAAGAATTTCCAAAAGCTTTAACGTTCAAATAGAGACATTTATATGACTTACAAGCCATCATTTCAGTAAACTCAAAAGGAGTTAATTTTCCTTTAAAGATTTTAACATCCAACACAAACAAAACTCACACAAACTAATATTCAATAGTTTAGCATTGCAATTTCAAATATCTGCCTAGGCTTCACACTTTTCCATTTGATGTTAAGCAAAATAATTAAATAAAGCAATCAGAATGATGCTAAAGAGTTTATTTCCTCAACGTGATCATTAGTGTCTTGCCTTTCATAATTTAGCCTACAAATTAGTATTGTGTTTATGTAGTTCTTTAAAATTCTGAAGTTGAAGGAAATAGTGTATCCTCTTGAAGATGTCCACCTCCAATAAAATTCATCAAAACCTGTAAGATACCAGTTTGTCAACTTAATTGCAATCACATTTTGGTCTTTCAAATGAGTTTCTGCAATACTGAAACTTTTCTTTTGTGGATTGGGCTTAGACTCATGCATTGAAAGCATTGCATTATGATTAGAATGATTCCGTATTAACTTTCCAATTAAAGAAAAGGTACAATTGTTGTTGCAGAGGTAATATTTTCCAACAAAAATAATCTCCAAATGATCTCCAAGTGGAATTCTATAAGAAAAAGCAAACACAATTACCAAACTATCTAAAACTCTGCCAATGAACTCTCAATATTATGCAAATAGGAGAGCCAATTGATGACAATCTGTTGGGTGAAAATTATGTAATCTCTTTTCGATAGATTACACAACCTTGATTTCAACCACAGCTGTGTGAGATGTAATCTCTCCTCTCAGAAAGGGGAGGTGCCCTTCTTACTGCTGACTGAAACTAAAGTAAAACTAATTAAGTATTCACAAAATGTACACTACAATTACGAGATGGGGGGTGTGTCACATTCATACATCTCTCTTTTTTCAGAGAATATGTTTTACAATGCTTCATGGTTGATAATTCTAATTCGATACAACTTTAAACTAAAAACAAAGCAGTAATTCCAATATCTCTATATTGTCAAAGCAAAGCTTAGAGATACCAGGTATGATAATAATAAACAATAAAATAAGAAAGAAAAGCTCATGAAGGCACAAAGTCGTTCCATAGCTTTTCACCAATGGATCCTTGAAAGACGTAACGTTTGTCGTATTAGAAGCACAAAGTCTTCTTAGATACAACAATTCCATGAACAATTACAAGCACAAAGTATTGTAGATAATCCACCAATAGCTATCCAAACATAAACACAAATTTGAATAAAGAGTGCAACACAAAGTCTACAGAAATTTATTCAAAGCCCTTAGATCTCACACACTAATCACCACCAATTTGATCAAACCATAAGAGAATTGATTCCACTACAAAGTCTGGTATACAACTTTCTTCTTTATTGATCAGATTCAGATTCACAAAGATGAACACAAAGTTTCATACATTTGTTGCAAAATGAGCAGCACTTCGTTGCAAGAGATAAAAGATAAAGATTACAATGGAATTCCCTTTTATTTATAAAAGAGAGGGAAGAGCAAATCTAGGAAATTAGATGAGCAAAATTAGGAAAGTTAGGTGAGCTAAATTAGGAAAATCTCACCGAACTTTGACTTAGTCAAAAATGTTGTCCATCTTTTTGGGAAAACATCTCATATTTTACATGTAATTACCTATGTTCCACCAAGTTTCCGGTACGGGGGGACGGCGGGATGAGTTTCAGGGACGACATTTTTTTGAGGGGATTTTTGGGGACGGGAGGACGGGTATATATATATATGTTTCCGGTATGGGGGGACGGCGGGATGAGTTTCGATCTGCATTTTTGAGGGGATTTTGGGGACGGGGATCTGCATATATATATATATATATATATAAAGAGAGAGAGAGAGAGAGAGAGAGAGAGAGAGAGAGATTTTAAAAATGTAGGGAAATTTCAAATATTCATATGAGTAATGATAATCATGTTGTACCCAAACCAAATTTTTTTGCTTCACTAAGGCATTTTGCTAAATATAGTCTTAACCTTGTTAAAGTGATGTCAGAAGATGGTTTTTGGGCCTTTCAAGTATGGAGCTTATGTAAGTTTCATGTCAGTGTGATACTGAAGAGTTTTGAAAAAAGTAAAAATCTGAAGGAAAATCATCAAATTTTTCTAACTCTGGAGAGGGGAGCACCTTTTAGAAAAGGCGCCCTATCTTTTAGAGGCTCAGATCCTATTTTTAGGGTTTATCACTTCCAAGAACATTTGTCCAAGATCTCGCCAGCTTCGCAATGAGCTATCAAGCCTGTCAGCTGGACGTGTTTAGCTCAAGTTACGGGAGATACAATGGAAAATGAGAGAAATGAGAAAATGGCTCACTGCAAGCAAAAACACGCCTCTAAGCCAGGGGCGCCCATCTTTTTGAGGCTCCAAATGAAGGTTTCAGATCAAATGACACCTTTGAGGTTTGTTTCTCGCTCAATCCAGCTTTGCGTTGCACCCTTCAACACGTCAATCAAAGTTGCTGAAAAGCCGGGACGAGGAGGCGAACACAGGGTAGTCTTGACATGGTTTTTGCGACTACACCAACACAGAATAAAGTCGCCAACGGCTACTCTATCCTCTCTTGAACAAAGTTTCCTGCATGCTAAGATTGCGAGATAGATCATACATTTAACTCCAATGTTCCTTCAGTGTGAATAGTCTCAGTTGGCTTGATGTGATATTGCTGGTATTTCAAGGGGACTTACACAATTGTTAGACAGTTGACAGCAGACAGCGGACTAAGGGCTTTCATGTAATTCAAATGATTTGGCAAGTGAGCACAAGTTCCCTAATTCTAACCAGAAATGAACTGAATTTAAAATGAGTATAGGGCCTAAGAAGTTTACGTTCTATCTAAATGCAAGATATGTGGAATTCGACTTCAGTAGACTTCAACCGGATTTTACCTAGCCTCGCATCGGACAGCTTCAGCAAAATTGGTGCAATTTTCAGAGGAGTAACGAAGAATATTCAAATTATAATTCAACATACATGTACCATCACAACGATGCATACCAGCATACGAACCACAATCGAAGTTAAGTTTGAAATGATTTCTAGTTGATCACGCAAGGCAAACTCACCATCAAGAAGTTGCTAGTGGTATGGATAAAGAGAAGCTACTTCGATCAAACACCACAAATCCACAGTAAACTACTTGCATGAAATGAAAACTGCACTACTTTAAGCTACTTCAAGTTGCTACGTGAATTGGAAGGACGAAGAAGCCTCAACAACTACTCATAACAAAGAAGAAATCACCATCAATGAAAATTCTTTTATTATGAAAGCATTCATGACAACTTCTTACAAAGTATTCAAAGGGAAGACTTTCCTTCCTTTTCAATCTATACTATGCTAAGATATTACAACTAAAGTACCTCCGCTCTACTCTCTAGTCTGACGTCTAAATTCTACCTCTACTGAATTACAAATGAGGGGGACTCCCCCTTTTATAGATGGCCAAGTCCAACGGACGGCTTAGATTACAATTGGCTGGATGGCCCAGATCGTGCCACCTCAGCCCTAAACAAGATTCACCCTAAAAACCGCCACCAAGAGGAGTGGGGTAATAAATGAGCCATTAATGGCCACCATCTTCTAGAAGATTCCAGCCTTGAAACGCGTTCACACTATTCCTGATCTTCTTTCTTGACATTGTTCTTTAACTTCTTCTTTGTCACTTGAGTTATACTAAGTCTCAACACTTAGCCATTTTCACAACTTTTCTTTCTTCTAGGTTGAAATGTAGTCTCGGAGTATTTTCTTCATCACTTAAGTCATCATTGCCTGGTCTCGATGTTTTTCCTGCAAAACAAACAAGGAGGAGAGCATTAGAAAACTTCATAATATAAACTCAACTTACTTACTAGGATTTTCACGCTCTAACTTCCAAGCGTTCATCGTCTTCACTAGCCAGCTTCGCGTTCAAATTCTTCACGCCTTAGCCAAATTTCCAACCCATCCTGCATTCTGCCTGGGCATACTTCACTCTGACATTTCATCCACCAAGGCAAATTTTATCTTGAAAACACGTTTTATTCTTTGCCTTAGAAATTTTTCTAAATTTTCTCTAGGAAATTCACCAACCTGGTGCTCATTTAAAATCTTCACCTCGAAATCCCCAACAAGCTGTGGAAGACCTTAAAATCCATTCCTCATCGATAATCATCAATACCCAGAAGAAAATTTCTTTCAGAATGCGTCAAACTCATGGGTGTACAATGAACGGGTTCATTTAATTTTTCTTGAATTTTGAACCTTTAAAAATATTTTTAACAATTTTAATCCCATTCTTCAATTCTTGTGAACATTTCTAGTTGCTCTGACTTGAAAAATTTTATTGTCAATCCTGAAATGCCAGCATCCTCTAACTTCATCCACTGACAAATTTATTCATGCCCAGGAAATTTCATCATCTTGCAATTCTAGGCGTATTTTCCTAAGGAAGAAAATATTTTGCCTTAGAAAAATTTTGAACCACTTTGAAAATTTTGCCTTGGGAAAAATTTCAACTTCATTCATCTTCCTGTGGTGAGAAAATTCATCAACTTCTCTATATTTCTTGAAAGCACATCACACTTAACATATTTAATTTTTCACTTGGCAATTTCCAACGCCTAGGCATGTATTATTCATCCCTTGGCAATACTCTCCATTTGAATCTTAGGCGCATTTAGCTTATTACCAAGGATTTAAATTCCCACGCCTTAGCAATTATCACTTCACCACTTAGCAATATCAATTTTCAAGTCTAGGCGCACTTCTCACTTGAAGGGGAAAATTTAACTTTACCACGCCTAGCATACTTTACTTTTTAATCACCCACCATCTTACACACTTGGGCGCATATCTCATGTCATGAAGGATGGAATATTCAACACCATCTTTGACCTTTTCTTCATCTTGGCGCATTTGAGAGGGTGAGAGGGATTTTAAATTTTCAACGCCCAACATATGACCTTTGAGCTCCCTTCTCTTGTCTTTACATGGCCTCTTTTGGGCACATTTAGGCATGCATGAAGGATGAAACTCCCAACGCCAAGCTTTGACTCCTTTCCTTTGCTAACTTTTGGCACATTTTGAAACTTCCAACGCCTTCATGTTACTCTTGGACTTCCAGCCTTTTGTCTCCATATGGCCCCATTTGGGCACATTTTGGGGTGAGAGGAGGATGAGTTTTTAACTTAGAATTTTTTTTTAGACATCTTCCAAGGTAGGCGCATTTTGCTATATGTGCAGGATGAAAGTTGTTGACTTTCTTTTGACTCATTTGCTGCATGGGCGCATTTTGCATAGGCTGCAGGACGAAAGTTGTTGACTTTCTTTGACTTCTTTTGCTGCATGGGCGCATTTTGCATAGGCTGCAGGATGAAAGTCTTGCCTTAGAATTTGTTTTCTTGATGTCCCTTGTAGCTGGGCGCATTTCACATGTGATGGAGGATGAAAATTAACACTTAGAAAAATTTCTTAGCAACTCCTCAAGGATGGCGCATTTGGAGGTGGCAGGTGGATTTGACAATGACTAAGAAACTTTTTCAAACTTCTTCATCCCTTGAGGGCGCATTTTACCCCTGGAGGTGGATGAACACTTGGAATATTTCCATGCTTGGCTTGCTCTCCAGCTGAAGTAGGCGCATTTGGCCTAGGGTGGAGGATGAAACTCAGACTTACACATTTTTCTAACCTTCTGCCAGGGTCTCCATGATTGCTATTTATAGTAAGTCCTTCAATTCTTGCATCTTTGAAGCTCAGAATGATTTGAAATTTCAAACGCTGCATCCTCACGACCCTGTTACCCTGTTGACACTGCTATTTTTAGTTGGCCTGCTATTTTTTTAGCCCATTTCTGAAGGTGATTTACTATAAATAGTAATTGTTCATTTCTAAGACCTCCACAACTCCGATTGACTTGAAATCTGAATGACGTGCTCCTCACCACGTGACTTGCCTGCTGACATCAGCACATGCAACTGACTTGCTATTTTTAGCCTGTTTCCAAAACGACTTACTATAAATAGTAAGTGCTCCGTTTGACTTCTAAATTTTACTCAGATAGTTTGAAGGATATCATCGCGGTTTACACCGTGTTTTCTAAAATTATCTTTACCCCTGCTGAAACCGACCTGTTCTCGCGATGCATATCAAATGATCTCCGCTTGTTCTCGCTTTTTGTTGCATTGCATCAGCTCCGTGGATCAAGTGCCGATAGCTACCGATGCACCCTCCGCTAAAAGATAGTAAGTTCCTAAAATGAGGATTACTATCCGCTTTGCATGTCATATCATCATAATTTCTAAACCCATGTATGTAATGCGCATGCAGCAGTACGCCGACATGCAAACCCTAAAAATAGCTCCGGAAGACTGAATTCTGAAAGTCGTTATCTCGCTTTGCATGTCACACCATCGCGAAGGTCTCAGAAAACCCAGAAGGAATCTCCAGACATGCGAAGAAAAAACTCTTCATCTAAGCCCCGAAATTTGCCCCGAAAGCTGGACTGCTAAAAATAGAAAGTTGTCTGTTTCAGCTCAAATTTTGCATGCGAGCAGCTTGATGTGCTCCGAATGTAGCATGACTGTCGGAATTTCAAAAAATGTTGAAGGACAGCCTATAATTGTACACTTACTAAAAATAGTAAGTACTCAGAATTAGATGAAAATTTGCTGAGAGCCTGCTGGAAGCACACTGACAACAATGTTAAGCTCTGTTTTCAATTTATTTACTTCATTCGACCTCGGACCAACCAAGAAAGATGAAACCCTAATTTTCAGACTAGGCCAAAATTTCACGTTTAGGCTCACAAACGGGAACGTCCCCCAGAAAGGCAGATATCAGAAAAGAGATAGAGAGAGAGAGAGAGAGACAAAGACCAAAGCCAAAAAGATCAGAATGGAGCAAAAATTAGGGGTCCCCATCTTGAATGGGGCGATGTGTGAAAAGGTCACAACAGGTAGAATCTTGATTTTGAGGTTATCTCTAAAAGCGAAAGAGCACATTTTCAAAAAGGCGCTTGAACTTTTGAGGACTTTAATGCCTTCTGTTTGGTGATCTCAAATATTCAGTTTGTTCGTGTTATGTCCAACTGACCATTGCCTGTCTCTGTCAGATCAGAAAATGACTCAACAGCCTGCAGTCAAAGTTTCAATGATATTTTGGTCAATTCCAGAAATGGCTCTCTAGAGGAAAAAGAGCACCTTTTGAAAAAGACGCCCTCCTTTTTCACCTTTCAGATGATGTTTTCTGAAGAAGTGTGCCTTTGTAGTTTTTTTGTGAAATGGATTCAACTCTGCGTTGCACCAATTTGCCAATCCTGAAAGTTTGCTAAATACGAGATACGGAGGAATCAAGTTCACCTTCGTAAGATGAAAATGATGAAAAAATGGCTAAGTCTGAGGTCAAAAGTGCCATTTTTGCTAGGGGCGTTTGGATTTTTGAGCCCTCAGATCTTAGTTTTGTGGTCTGCAGTCTCAAGGAGTGTTTTGATCAATTTCAATCCTGCTTTCCAATGCATTCGTCAGCTAGTCAATCAGGCTTGTCAGTCATCTGGAGTCAGGGATTGAACAGAGGCTCTGGAGAGGTTAGAATCCAGAATTTTCAACAAAATTGGCTTAGTCTGAAAATTGCCAAAAGTCAAAGGTTGACTTTTTGAACTCAAGATGAAGTGGTGCCCATGAATGGTGGGATTTTAATATTATTTTAATATTTAAAAATTCGATTTTCTAAAGGGATTATTTAAATTGCTAAAATTGGCAATTTTGTGCATGCATGTCAGTTAACTGAATTGCATGTTTCAGTTCCATGAAAGGTGCCACCTTTTTAGGGATTATTGGATTTTCAGTTAACTCTTCAAGGCCCAATCAGGATCAAGTCGAATATTTTATGGTCCAATCATAATGATTTTATGAGGTGGTGCTTTATTTAGTGCATATAGTTAACTGTTGTGAGAGCCAATCATAGCTTAGGCGTCCATTTTGAAGGCCCAGTCAGTGGTGCGTTTTATTTTGAAGCCTATTTTGAGAGGTGCGCTTCTATTTGAGAAGATGGATGATTTTTTATGAAATTCATTTATTTAAAGGCTTAAATCGCCATTATTTCATCATTGTCAAGCAAGTCGTGCCTATTTAGAGCTCCAATAATGGCGATTTCTTCATGCATGTGAGGATTCAAGGTGCTACAGGTGTCAGATTTCAACATTTTTCGTAGCATTGGATTCAAATTGCTCAGAGGAAGGCGTTTCTAGTTTTTGTTTTCAATTTGCATGCAGGTTACATCAAATCCAAGTCAGAGATAGGCGAATTCTACAGAAGCAGAACAAACAAAACCTTCTATCTTTTGTCTTATTTCCTCTATTTCTCATCTTAGGTACTTTCTACGCATGTCAAAGAAAATTGGCAAACATTCAGCATTCAAACATCTAAGCTCGCGCTTTTCACTTTTCAACATCAGAATTCTTGCTTCTATGCTTTTTCAAATCTAGCCCTTTTGCTTTTTCAGAGGGATTTCGTTGCATGGAGGCCTGAAATACACTTTTTTTAAAATTGCATCATTTGGGTTGCTTTAGATTTTCATTCTGCATAACACCCATGTTCTAGATTTTCTCGAGAAAAATTGCTCTGAGTGAGCTCTAGAACCAGTGTTTTTCAATAAGGACGTGCATGCTTGCACATTGTCCACTTAAATTAGTTGTTTCGGTTAACTGATGGTAGCTTACCAATTAACTGTATAGTTTGCTTTAGTAGGGTTTAGCAATAATCTTGCATGCATTGCAAGACTGTAGTTGACTCAAGGTGATTTTAGGGTTCTTTGGCTAACCTTTATTCATAAATAGGCTTTTATCATTTCAAATGCGCAGCGCCTTGACCCAATACTGCTCATCCTATTTGCTCCAGCGAAAGGTCATTTATACCAGTTCAACAAGTCATCAACAACAGCGCAATGCCGTTCGGCGGCCGGTCTCTATCAGCGCCCGGGCCCTAGTTGGCTAACCTTTGCGTTTTCGTATTCACAACTTATTCAAATCTGAGTCGAGTATCGCGGCTAATCTTTGCCTTCAAGCAAGAATCCCATTCGTTGTTACGGAGTAATAAGCCTATTCAAACAAGCAGATAGTCGTGCCACCTTGCCTTCACGTTGTGAGTCCGTACCCGATTTATCGTCTAATAATCATTCCCGCTCCGTTTCCTCATGCTCTAAATTCTTGAGGGGATTGGATAGTTAAGTTACTTAGTTTTGTGTGTTGTAGTTAAGTCTTGCGAAACCAGAAAATACTTAGTTGCAACGTATAGAGTTTATTGCAAACCTTGTGCCTCTTACAGCTGAGACAAAAAGACAGGATATAGTTTAATTTACTTTTCAACCACTTTTGTCCGCACAACGAGGGAGCTTCCCCTCCTAATTTGAAGAGCACTCATCATGTAGTGTGCATAGTTGTCTGTACCAACTTGCACTCCATAGGTGTTAGTTGTTACGCCAACAATCACATGTGCATAGCTGTCCGTACCAACTTGCACTCTAGAGGTGTTAGTTGTTACACTAACAAATCATAACAATGAACATTCATAAAGTTGCAAATGTAATCACCAATCATATTCACATATGCATCATAGAGTCAAACAAATTAATACTACAGCTACCTAAGTGCTTCCATGGACCATAATTCATGTCAAACAGTCAATGTGCATATGATATAAAACAATAAAATGCCCAAAGGCTACAAGTTTGCACTACAAATGTCAAAATGACAAAGTCACAAGTGTCCAAAACATAGTAATAGAAAGTATGATAGCTGCCTCTACTCGGCATCTGCCAACATTGCATCAAAATTAGACTCAGAGTCTGAGTCACTGTCATTGTGAGGGCCTGGCTCATCTAATGGAACTCCAACCAATCCCTCTGTTAGTTGTATATCTTTACTTTGTTGTCGGCCGTAGTCGGCCAATTGTTAATAAAACTATAGATTAGTAAAGAATAATAATGTCATGTACTTTCGGGAAAGCATGTTCCGATTATGTTAATGTTAATGTTGTTATGAAGCGTCGTGTCGGTTGGTTATCTAACCACCGCCGAACGTTATATGTAGTCGGCTGGGATAGTCAGGAAATTATTATGAATGAGTTTTGGTGCCGATGTTATATGGTAACGCAATGCTGATACTCCTTTGTACATGATATTTTCCTTCGGTAGGGCACGAAATAAAGTTTCCGTGTTCAAATATATCTTCACATCGTTTCATCCTATGTTTCGCATACGACCAGTTTGCCGCGAGTTACAGATTAGAATTGCACCGTAGCAAACATTTGATTTTACTAACGAATCCGACTAGGGGCATCATCCGCCATGCATGCCAGAATGGGTCAACCAAATAAAAGAACCTCAGAAATGCTAATGAGGAATATCTTCATTGACGTAAGATCCGTAAATTTGTGGAAAATATCGCTACGTGACCACGTGCGTAGGGAATCCCACATTCGGGAGATCCCTGAGGAAGTCATCTGGGATCGGCTGGAAGTGAACGACGAGGTAAACCACCTCCTGAATCGCATGCCTAGGTTAGTGGCCCGCCATTTCATTATTCTGCAAGACTTGCGAGAAGAAGAGGATCGCGAGCGCCGAAGGCAGCAAATCGTACAACGTTGTGAAGATAGAACCAAACGTGAGGAGGAAGAACGAGATACTAGCCGGCGCCGTACTTCCGGCAACCAGCAATGATCGCTTGAATAACTAATAAATGCCCGTACGGCCGAACAAAGATAAGCATCAAGTACCTGACGGGCACGGGACTTCGGAAGAGCAATTTCGGCGATCACTCAGGTTGCAAGAGCAAGAAAATCGGCGAAGACGACTAAGGCAAGTCGGTAAGGAATTGGATGAAGACTTAATTGAAATAAATCATAGCATAAAAAGAACATATAAGAATAGACACATCCATTGAACAGGCGCACCACAGTTTGTTAGAAGGAAGGGATGAAGACCCCTTCAGCACTCCACACGCAGGAAAATATAACCTCCATGAAAATGAAGATGAATTGAATAGTAGCATCAGACGCTTTCAAGAGTTGTCCCTCTCGGACGACAACGACGAGTTAAGGAGGGGAAGGCCAGAGCTTAAGACCCCAGGGCAGAGAGAGCATCAAAGAGATCCTGAGGAGACCCACGGTGTTGAGGACGCTGAGGGAGGACGTGGGAGTGACTCGTACGTGGCCAAGAGTGCAAGTGACGCACAGGGACGTAGCGAGGAATCCACTAGTCTAATCGGGTCCAAAACACAAGGAGGTCAACAAGGAGGTCAACCGGTAAAGATGGCTCATCCAGATCGGCAAAAGTTGCCGAAATTCATGGGGAATGGCTCTGAGGATCCCGTACGGCATTGCAAGACATGCGAGACTATTTGGATAGCCAGCGGGCAGGATGACCCCGAACAGTGGCTGAAGGCATTTCCAGCAACGCTTAGAGACAGTGCCATTGATTGGTACTCGGAATTGGATCAAGCGCAGCGAGCCACATGGAGGGTCCTGAAGCAAAATTTTCAAGAGGAGTTCAAACTTCTATGGAACGATAGTGAGATCATCACAGAAATATATCATACCAAACAAGGAAAGCACGAGAACGTACGAACCTACAACAGGAGGTTGAAAGACTTGATAGGAAAGCTGGAGGCACAGCCGGCAGATGGTTTAAAGAAAAGATGGTTCATTGAAGGACTGATTCCCTCACTTCGGCGGAAAATGAAAGTAGTACCGCCATCCTCGTACACGGAAGCCTACAATCGGGCGATGGATATTGAAAGTGAAAATAGGACTTCCTCAAAGGGGAAGAAGAGGGATGACGACGAGAGTGCCGAGGAAAGTGACGATGAATCGGCAACCGTACAAGCCCTTCGGCGGGATATGATGCGGATAATGAAAGAACTGAAGGCCGACAAGGAAGGATCCAAAGAGGCCAATGAATTATGGTGTACGGACTGTAAAACGGAAGGTCACACAAAGGCAAGTTGCCCAAAAAAGTTATTCTGTGACATCTGCCAGGTTATGGGACACTCCGTCAAGGAGTGCCCATACAACTTAAAAACCAAAAGTTCGCAAGTATTCTTCACTCAAGGCGAACAGTCAACCACTCCAACCACGCCACCAAAGCCACAGAACAACAATGCATCCCCTGGAGGCTACCGCAATAGTCGGAGAAATACACCGAGAAGCAAAATTCAAAAGACGACAGTATAAAGGACGCACCGATGATCCAATGCCGTAACTGGGGAATGAATGGGGTCACTTAAGGATTGTCGACGCTAAGGTAAATCTGGGAAATCAGGTATGGTGTGGACTGGTGGATCAAGTGACACCGAATCGGTCCGGGTTAAAGGAAGTTCCGGAGAATACAGCAATGCCTTCAAAAAGGGAAAATTATCCAGATCCTCGTATCTGAGAAATGAAAGAACCGAAAACAAGACGAAAAGCGGTAGAAGAGGCAATTGCCAATGAATGCGGAACTCGAAGCCACCAGATGTACCGAAGCTCGAGAAGAATATCGCATCGCTAGGTACACCACCGCATCTATTGGCGCAATCGATCTTTAAATCATGCCTGCATTCCTTAGCACTTACCAATGTTATTATTGAAGAAAATCTTCAGAAGGGTTCACCAGAACGTATGCCAGAAGTGGTAGCCGAGACTTCAGACCCAATGCTACTAGCAGTAAGCATCGGGAGGAAACCAGCCGTCGTCGAGATGGAAATCCTGGGAATGAAATTATCTAATACCATCGTCGATGGAGGTTCGGGAGTAAACGTACTGCCAGAGGAAACCTGGAAGTGTTTGGGTAAGCCGACCCTTTGGCCCCCGACATTCCACCTCGTGGGAGCAGATCAACATGGCATCAGACCGTTGGGTACACTAATGGAACAAAAGGTCTTAATCGGCATGCAGCTATTCCTCTTAAATTTTGTAGTCATTCCATTGGAGAAAAAGGCGTACGATGCACTCCTGGGACGGGGATGGTTGATCGCTGCCAAGGCAACCCACAACTGGAAGCGGAATACACTCTCAATAGAAAATCGGGGGAGGAAATACACCATTGATCTGAAGAACCAGGCAGTCAGTGAGGATCTAGCATCTTCGGCATCTGAATCCGGAGGAGACTCAGACGATGATGAGAGAAAGTTAATGGAACCAGATGAAGAAGGGGTATTAGAGATTGGAAGTTGCTCGGAAGATGAGACCAGTTCACTGAGCGGACTGTTTCACTGGCAAATGGAGGATTATGAAGTCTTCCACCCGGATTGCCACATGCTGCAGGTCAAGGAGGGGGAAGCAGAAGAGGACAACGGCTCGACCAGTGAAACATTCCCACCTGAGTACAGAGAATATAAAGAAGGTATGGCAGAATTAGATGTGACGCCAGCCCACAAGTTTGAACAAGACAAAATCATTAAGTACGAGGAACCAACGCTGAAAAAGGTAAACCTTGGGGAATCAGCCAAGCCTAAGGAGATTTTTGTGGGTGATGATTGGGACCCTGTCCTGAAAGCGGCAGCGTTCAGAATTTTCATGGAATATAAAGATGCTTTCGCTTGGACGTACAAAGATTTAAAAGGCGTACCACTGGAGTTATACGTACATAGGATTCCTCTCGTACCGGGAGCCCAGCCTGTACGAAAGCGACCGTACAGAATGAACAAAAATTATGCCGCTAAAGTACAGGAGGAGATTGAGAAGATGCTGGAGGCCGGCATCATTTTCAAGGTGGAAGTCAGCGAGTGGGTATCGCCGATAGTCATATCATTGAAGAAAGAGAAGGAGCAAATTAGAATCTGTGTTGACTTTCGTAGTCTGAATGCAGTGACCATAAAGGATCCATTTCCCATTCCCTTCACCGACTCAATTTTGGAAGAAGTGGCCGGGCATGAAATGTATTCCTTTCTAGACGGTTTCTCGGGTTACAATCAGATAAGTATCGCGGAGGAGGACAAATTAAAAACCATGTTCGTCGTCAAGGACGGAGTGTATGCATACAACCGAATGCCGTTTGGATTATGCAACGCACCAGCTACATTCCAGAGGATAATACTACACATCTTTGATAAAATGTCGGTAGGTAATTTCAAAGCCTTCCTTGACGACTGGTCAATCTATAGTGATAAGGAAAAACATTTGAAAGCCTTAGGCGAGTGCATGGAACGGTGTAGAGCAGCACGCCTTGCCTTGAATCCGAAGAAATGCAGATTTATGGTGCCGCAGGGGAAATTGCTCGGACATATTGTGTGCAAAGCTGGGTTGAAAACGGATCCTGACAAAGTACGAGTCATCGTACAGATGGAGGCTCCGGAGAACGTCACCGGTGTGAAGTCCTTCCTCGGGCATGTGGGATACTATCGGCGATTCATTAAAAATTTTGCCCAAGTGTCGTACCCTCTCGACCTGCTGACGAGGAAAGGCCAACCATTTATATGGGCTGAAGAACAAGAGAAGGCATTCCAGGAACTGAAAGATAGATTGATCAGCTCACCCATATATATGTATCCGGACTGGGATAAAGAGTTCCACGCGCATGTAGACGCCTCTAATTTTTCCATCGGAGCAACCCTAGCGCAAGTGGGAGCACACGGGTTGGATCACCCAGTATTCTTCGCCAGTCGGCTACTTTCAAAGGCAGAAAGGAACTACAGTACGACTGAGCGTGAGGCACTAGGAATGGTTTACTCCGTACAGAAGTTCAGGCATTACCTCCTAGCCACGCCGTTCACCTTCTATGTGGATCACCAAGCCTTGATGTACCTGGTAAACAAGTCGATTATCTAAGGACGGGTGAGTAGATGGTTACTTTTGTTGCAAGAATTTACGTTCACCATTATCGTACGACCAGGAAAGAGCCATGTTATTGCCGATCAATTATCCAGAATCCGATCGGGCGAACCTGCTGAGGGAGGGGTGAATGAAGACTTTCCGGATGCACACTTATTCCAGATTGCAATATTGCCATCATAGTACGAGAAGATTGGAGAATATCTGTCCACATCCACGTTCCTGAAGGAAATGCCACCTACCAAAGAGGAAGCTCAGACCGGAAGACATTCCAGCTTGATCAATGGTTTACTCTACAAGATGGATCTCACCAAACTCCTCCCAGATGTGCGAATCTGGCGTTAATCTTGATCGCTACTGGCGCATCCGATAACGATCCACATCCGGATTACCGAGTAAAAGGCGCCTGCCGTAGGGTCGTGAAAACCACATTAAAACAGATTTCATGCCATTGCATCCCTCACAGCCACAGGAATTGTTTGAACGATGGGGGTTGGATTTCATTGGACCATTAAAAGTGAGTCACCTGCATCGATGCCGATATATTGTGGTTGCTACTGAATACCTGACAAAGTGGGCTGAAGCTCGAGTGTTGCCAGACAATACAGCACAAAGTACGGCAAGATTCATCTACGAGCCGATAGTGACACGGTACGGCATCCCCATTCGGATCACAAGTGATCGTGGAGGGCACTTCGTTAATCATGTTATCAGGTTGATGACGACAGAGTTCCGAATTTTCCACAACCTGTCAAGTCCGTACTACCCACGAGCTAATGGCCAGGCGGAGTCTACAAATAAGGTGCTCGTATCAGTGATTCACAAATCATGTGGCGTGGAAGAAGCTGACTGGGAAGAAAGGTTACTAGCCGTCCTATGGGCATATCGTACAACGTACAAGGTAACAACGGGCCACACGCCTTTCCAATTAATGTACGGTCAGGAGGCGGTGATGCCGATGGAGTATATGGTACCAAGTCTGAGGATAGCCGTGGAGAATCGGTTGGGCGATACTGAAAGCTTGAAGGAAAGACTATACCAACTGAATAAGCCGACTTTTTACGGGCGATTTTTGGGCGTATATTTCGTGATAAGAAATCACGCAACGGCTTTACCGCAACAGCAGGCTAATCCACAAGCACCCACGTGAATCCTAACGTGACGCTAGTTCCTCGGCTACGTAATCCGCCTAACCCAGATCGTCGGAGGAAGTTTAAAAGCCCGCTGGTTGGGGACCGGCGACCTGAAGCAGGGTGATAATGGCTCTATAAAGTTAGAAAATCTCGATGGGTCACTGATATCGGAGGCAATCAACGGATCGAAGCTAAAACCATATCAGGAGAGAAAAGAGAAGAATACTATCGCCATCAATATCCTGGGTTATGCCACAAAGGAAGATTGGCCTGTGCAAAGTGAAGGGCCGAGGGAACAAGACTGGGGAGTAGGAGGTCCCAGATATGTAGCAGATGCTGTTTGGGCATAATTGGGCCGAGATCAAATAATTGAAGAAAGGTTGGCAGAGAAGCGAGTGGAAGGAATTGCAGTACCACGGATACACAAGCACTTAACCAATGCAGTGTTCGGAACCCCTGCTCTTTGGCGTCGAATGGGGGGACATTGGCACTATGTAGCCCCTTATGAAGGAGTAAGACGGGGATATATAGCCAAGGACTTGGACATGGAAGCCCAAGCGGAAAAGGAGAAACAGGTAGAAGGACAAGATGAGTCCCAAAATGATGACGAGGAGGAATGGACTGATGAGCAATGGGATGCTTACTTCGAGAAGAAGGCCCCTTGCTTAAAGACAGTGTTGAAGACAAAAGATACGTTTGTGTCAATGGTGGACGGGTATACAGAAGACCTTCTGAAACAAATGCGTCGAGAAAGAAGAAAAATACCAAGGGTTAGGAAGATCGCAACTCAAGATGGACTCTGGAAAATAATTCCTAACCTGGCGGGACCACCAATAGTACAAGGCGACGATGTTACGTGGTATCAACAGTATGGCAGACGGTACGTCGACGGAAGTTTTCGAGGTATTGGTCCTGCCCCTTTACTTGATAAATGGTTTGATATAGAATATATAGGAACGTGCTGCGAGGAAGAATGTTATAAAAGGCCACCACACACATGTAAATGGTATTACACCTCGGAATTAAAAGTTCGGACACACAGCGAAGCTAGAGGAATAAAAAGAAAAGAAGAGAGAAGGGAGGAGAGAGAAAATGAACAGAAGTGGAAAAAAATAAAAAGAAAAGAAGAGAGAAGGGAGGAGAGAGAAAAATGAACGTAAGTGGAAAATAAAAGAAAAGAAGGAAAATGAACGGAATCAAAATGGAATGGAACAAGGTGAATGCTAAGAAAAGAGAAAAGAAGAAAAAAATAAGAGAAACGTAAAAGAAGTCAAAAAAGAAAGCAAAAGAAGGGACAAAAAATTAAATAATAAATTAAATGGGTCGGCCATTAAGAGAAGTATTAAAGTGCTCAAATTAAATAAAGTGAGGCGAATTAAAATAAACGCCTTGAATATTGAACAACCCGTACGGCCAAAGGAGAAATTGGCTGAGGGAAATAAATGGCGAAAAATCAAAGGAGAGAACATTAAAATAAAAAGTTGCCAAACCTCGACCAGGAAGAAAAGCATACGGCCAAGGGGGAAAGCGATTAAAATAAATAAAGTTAAAAATGAAATAAATATAGAACCCCAACTCGTACGGCCATTTAAAGAGGAGATAGTTTGGAGACAAGGCGAAATACAGCAAAATCACAGAAGGAAGGAAGTGAGCAAAAACCCGTACGGATTTATCAGCAGCAGAGGCGCGCCAGGCACAAGGAAGATCGTATGGCACCCTCATCAGTTTTGAAGTTTTGAGGTCGTACGGCATTCAAGGGATTCTCAGACCGTACGGTATTTACAAGTTTTCCAGTATTCATTCTATTGGTCATTGAAGGTCGTACGGCCATTGCAAGTTGAAAATTTTGCCAAGTTCAGCATCGTATGGCATTTACAAGCCCCTCAGTCTTCACTCGGTTGGTCACTGGAGGTCGTACGGCCATTACAGACTGAAACTTGTGCCAGGGTTGACATCGTACGACAGCTTGTTGATCTTCTCCAGGTCGTACGGCATCAGGACATCAAGAGATTTCGTAATTCGTACGACATCATCATAGCAGGAGGTTTCGTACGGCTTTCACAGTGCTTTCAAGTCGTACGGCTGTCACAGTGTCTTCAGATCGTACGGCATTTACAATGTTTTCCAATCGTGCGGCAATCACAAGGTTCCCAAACCGTACGGCCTCAGGGTTGCAGAGTCGTACGACCATCCATTCAAATCGTACGGCCTTGGCAGCTCATTTGCCTTGTACGAATTTCACACATTTGCCAGATCGTACGAAATTCTAAAGTAGCATGGATTTCAAAGAACCTGCACAGCATACGGCATCAATTCGGCAGTTTTCATCAGTTCAGCAGTTTTCGTCATTTCAGCGGTTTTGCTCAGTTTGGCAGTTTTGATCAGTTTGGCAGTTTTGATTAGTTTGGCAGTTTTCATCATTTCGGCAGTTTTGATAGTTTCGGCAGTTTCCACAACTGTCTAGAGATTTATAAAATCAGCTGGAATCGCCGAACTGACAGAAAGATGGACAAGGGCAATAAGGCTATGCAGCACAAGCCAAAGGTAGCCTCGGCTGGAAAAAGAAAGAGGATGGACGCTGATAATGAAACGATGACATGGGAGAACCTGACTGGCAACGAATGCAAACAGTGGTGGCGAAGCACTCCCGATGACGACTCCCTGAAGGTTGCACTTCGGCACGCTCGGGTAGACAAAGTTGTGCTAGTGCCCTTCTTCAATTCTCGAGAGTTCGAGCCTTGGCTGAAGGCGATGGTGGATAACTATTGCAGGCATACGCACAAGTCAGTAATTGATTACAGAGGTTGTCGAGTGACCATTTCAGTTTGGCCGCAGGACTTTGAACAGGTGTTTGGCGTTCCAGCTTCGGGAATAGGGGTTAACAAACCCAAGAGGATGACACAGGGACACAAGGAATTGCTGGTCAAACAGGTGTGTCGAAGTGATTTGACAGCGGAGGAACAAAATACCATATGGAATGCTGGCAACAGAGGTCTCCGAAAACACTACTTGGCAACAGCGGAATGGAAGTGCTTGCTCGACTTAATGAAATGCCGACTTACAGGTGCTAGCCGAGCGTCGGACATTGCTATCTAGATGATGGACTACATGGTCGGACTCCGCGTTGGCCGAGTATACAACTGGGCGAGGTTACTCACGGAGCGGATGAGAGAGTTCTTATCGCAGAGGCATAAGGCCTTCTACATGACCCAGCATGCCATAGCCCTCTTTCTCGATGCCGTTCACACACAGGTGCCCGAAGGCAATTGGGGTCGACTGCAACCACTTACTCACCTGGATCCTGGATTGCCAACAGTATTCTACTGGTCGGAACTGGAAGTGAAGCAAGCCGGCGAGGGCACGGCTTCAGGAAAGAAGAGGAAACGAAAGGAGGCGTCGGTGGAAGAGGAAACATCAGTAGAGGAGACCTCGGAGCAAAGTGACGCATTAGACAGAGAGGAGCCCATTGATTTATCTTCCTCGCCCTCGAAGTCTAGTCCACCGGCCGATGAGGTGTCCGTCGCCATCGGGGGTCAGGAAGCCGGCGAGATCGACATACCAGTGTTGTAGCCGGCAGGATTTACTCTTCCCGCACCGCCAGCAAGGAAGAGTACACAGTCGGTGACATTCACTCTTCCTGTTTCGTCAGTCGGAGCCGGCCGAATGTTGAGGGTAGGTGCTTCACTGCCAGGTGCATCGCCAGGGTGGGCACCACTTGCCACCACGACATCACAGGGGGCAGTCACTGTATCGGCAGGTTCCATTGCCTCGGTCAAGATATTGCCTTCCATTACACCACCGCCAGGATCGGCAGCGACAGGAGTGGCAACCTCAACTGGGGGAATGATGGCGGCCACTGAGGAGACTACTCCAACCCCAGGAGCACCCGAGGTAGCACAGATTGATAGCTGGTTGGGATCGGTAGGCCTCATTTTGGACGTGGCCGAGCAGCCAGACCAGCAGGAGAAGAGTCCCTGGGAGGGACTGGGGGATGAGGAAGGGCCAGTCGTTCACACTCAGCAAAGTGAGACGGCCAGACTTGGCGAGGATGCACTCGCACACCCTGAGGCTAGCATAGCAGAGGCTCCAGAGACAGCCATACATGAGTCTCAGCAGATAGTCGGGGAACCGCCCCAGGAGGAAACAGAACCTTGTACGCCTCCCGATGATGAGGAGAACGAGGAGGGTGACTCCACGGGTGGATTTGTCGTAGAAATGTCACAGCCAGACCCATCAGACCTAGTGGGCACGGTGCAACGATATGTTGCGGAGCCGAGCATATGTAAGGTGCTGATGATCCGAAGAACGTCTGCGAAGCGACGCCGAGGTCCTGGAGAGCTTATATTACATAAAGCTTGCCTTTCGGGATGTCTTTATTCTCATGAAGCACCAGATATTTTCCACAGAGGTAGAGGTCTCACGAAGAGTGGACGCCTATAGACTTTTGCAGAGGGTTAAGGACAAGTCCACTACTACCATAAAGAGCATCTAGAATGACTTGGCCGAACAAACTCGGCTTGCCAGTGAGAGGGGAGCTCGATTGGAGATCTTGGAGCCTCGGGTGGCAATCTTGGAGGAGGAAGCACAACAGAGAGAGGCAGCATGGGAGCAACGAGTGAAAGCATTGGAAGATCAGTTGGCTGCAAAAGAGGTTGATTTAGCAGCCAAGAGTGCAGAAGCGGAGAAGACAAAAAGCCAACTAATGGAGGCAGCTCGGATGGTGAAGGCGGCGAGGGAAAGGGAGATACTGGCAGATCGGCAGCTTCGCACACGTACCGAGGAGGTGAGACAACTGCGAGCGGAGCATTCTTCTACTACGCGGACGTCATCTGTGCATCCAGGGACGCACTCCCTTCCCCCTACTTCTCATTGATCTTGTCTTGCTATGTACGTCATCTGGAAGACGACTTCTTTTTTTGGGGGGGGGATGATGTTAGTCGTATATCTTTACTTTGTTGTCGGTCGTAGTCAGCCTTGGTCGTAGTCGGCCAATTGTTAATAAAACTATAGATTAGTAAAGAATAATAATGTCATGTACTTTCGGGAAAGCATGTTCCGATTATGTTAATGTTAATGTTGTTATGAAGCGTCGTGTCGGTTGGTTATCTAACCACCGCCGAACGTTATATGTAGTCGGCTGGGATAGTCGGGAAATTATTATGAATGAGTTTTGGTGCCGATGTTATATGGTAACGCAATGCTGATACTCCTTTGTACATGATATTTTTTGAGAATAAATAAAGTTTCTGGTGTTCAAATATGATATCTTTCAGTTTACTGTTCTATCCTATGTTCTGCACATGACTAGTTTGCCAGTAGTACGTAAGATTAGAATTACATTCCGTAGGCAAACACCCTCCTGTCTCTCCTCCTCATCAATTTGTGCGACGTCCTCTGGATCAACATCCCTGATCCCACCGTAACGCTTGAGTTTGTCTATACTCAGGAGTCTGACAATCCTAGAGTCGCAAAGCACTATGCACAACATTAAAAAAAAGAAATTTAAAATTTGCCTTTTTTTGTGTTAAATTTGCTGCTGGGAAAAGGGGGACGGCGAGACGGATGAGGGATGGCTAGGCGTCCCCTATCCATCCCCTAGATGGCTGGCCATCCCCCATCTGCTTCTGAGACGTTTCCTCAATTCGGGGACGTCCACGAAAAAGGGGACTTTTTGGGGACAGCTGCCAACCGTCCCCTACTCATCCCCCGTCCCTGAGACATCCCCGGTACAAGTACGGGGGGAAAAAACCTAGGGGACGTGTCCCCCTGTTTCCCTGGTAATTACATTTGATCAAAAGACATTTAAGATGTTGAAAACTATTTACAAAATGCGTAAAGGAAAGCATTAAAATATTCAACAATGGATAAAAGAAACCTTCATGGTTCCTTGCTTTGGGTGCGGAAGTCTTCATATCTCTTCTTTGTTTCCAGTACGAATGCATCATTTGGACCAACAGTGTAATCCACAATAGTGTGAACTCTGGTGATTGATCTTTTAGCAGATGAGTGAATCTTCTTGCATCTGTCAAGATGCGTCTTGAGATTATCAAGAGTTAACCGTATATCACAAATGACATGCATGGAGGTCTTTGAAAATTTTGCATCCTCCACTTGCTTCATGACGGCTTCCTTGTAGATCTGGGACAGTTCACTTGCCGGGACGAAAATATGATCTTCATCAAGGAGTTTACCCGATAACTCCTTAATTCCATTTTCAAGGATAGTACGATGTCCTTCGACATCTTCTTGCACTTGGTAGAGATCTTCGATAAGAGACTTGATCACTTGAATGCAGTGTTTGAGTGTTTCTCTTACTGCCACATATTTCTCCTTGTCGGGAATTACCCCAACTTCCACCAACTTACTGAGCTTTGCCTACTTCATTTGTGACCAAAATGATAGGCATTTTTTCCATTTCTTTTCGCTCTTGGGAAAGAATACTTTCTTCTTTAGCAAGCTATGATTTGAGCTTGGCCATCTAAGTAGCTTTCTCATCTGCAACAACTATGACCTGAGAACCATGTTATATTATTTCATCAATGAAATCATACAAGACTTTACCCTTAGAGGCAAACTTCTCTGCCTTTTTCACGGCTGGGTCCTCAACACTTATCATAGTCAAAGGTTGTACATTGCCTGAAGATCCTGCAAGTCTCCTCAAAACAGCTGCATAGCGCTCAACCTTCTGCTTGTACATATCTCGAGCTTGTTCCATCTTGTCAAGCCTTCCAGCCAACGCATCTAGGACTACTTGTGCATCTTCCTTGGCACTTTCATTTGTCACTTTGCCGAGTTGGACTCTAGTGACAATGTATTCCTCCATGTTTACATCTCCTTCCTCTCATGGCGGTATACCAATCTCTGCAAACTTATAACTAGTCTTGTCAACATGAAGTCTTGAATGTACTTTGGCCTTTTTCTTCCCCTTGGCTTTTGGAGGGGCTATCTCTTCAAGATCGAGCTCTTCTGGAGAGATCATTTGTTTCTTCCGCTTCGATACTTGAGATACCAACCAAGGGGGAAGAGAGGAAGTGTACGCTTCTTGATTGACCATCAACTCTTGTGTCACAGCCACTTTTGTAGAAATGACTAGTATGGTGACAATTGGGGTAGTATCTGTCATGACTACTCCAATAGATTGCACACCAAGTTGACCTTGCAAAGATTCATTCATGAATCCGTTGAATTCAGCTTCAAAAGTGATGTCATAAGATGGAGATGACAAACTGGGGATGGATGATGAAGAGCTTGACAAAATACAAACAATTTGTGTATTTGAAACTGTAGGAGGAGTGGCAAGCACAGTTGATGTTGCAGGGGAATGAGAAACGTCCACTGCATGTACGGTAGATGTGGGAAGAGGAGGTGGAGGAGTGTTAGGATTAGGAGGTGTATGAGGAACATTTGAAGTTACGGGTGATGATGTTTGGGGAAGGTCTTCAACAACATTCTCATGTGGAGATAGAGTTTTTTCTTCATCATGCTTGAGTTCCTATTTATCACCTTCTTGTTCACCTTCTTCTTCTTCGGACTCTTGTTTTTCTGTGGAATCTTCTTCCTCATCAAAATTTTCTTCTTCAGAATCTTCTTCTTCGACATATTCCTCGCTTCTATTCTCCTTCTTCGAATCTTCCTCTGTGCCCTTTTCCTTTGTATGATGGTTTGACTTTGTGGCCTCGCTTCTTCTTAACCTCGTATCCTTCTTGCCATTAGTGCGGAATCCTTGATTCTGGCCTCTTTCGAAGAAGAGGGAGGAAAGCTGAATGCTTCTTGTCTCTTTTGAAAGTGAGTTCCTGCTTGTTGGGTGGCTCTTCCGCCTAAGTTCTCCTTCCTCGGGATTCTCATTCTAAAGGCTTCTCTATCCTGTAAATCTATGTTTGTGTAATCCATTCCGTTGTGTTGGCTAATATGGAGCAAGCCTTCCTCGGGATGGAAACACTCTCCTTCTTAGACTCATTGTAATCGCAGTGCAAAGGTCTCCTAGGAAATTTCATTTCTCATCATAGGCAGCTGTCTATGATGTCACTAGGATCTCTTTGAAACCCTCTCGTAGGTCAGCAAATACCAAGATCCCTCGATCTGGCTCTACGGCTAGTTCTTCAAATAATCCATTTTATGGGATTATCCTCTCTACCGTGATTCAGCCTATGGCGTTCCTTTGAAGCAAGATTTGTGTCCGTGGACTCCTCTCTACCCCCTATTCAGCATTCCGTGTAACTACTTGATGAGATTTGGGAGAGAAATCGCGAAGGATGGTGAATCAATGTATGCTAGGCAAAATTGCAGGAATTAAAGTATAAAGGGCAAGCAATGAGTGCCAAACAAGAAATTTGGCATCACGGAAATGGAGTGAGAGCCAAGAAAATGGAGTCTGCAGAGGAAAAACGGGTTTACTTCCCTCAAGTGTTAGGAAGGAAACATCAGCTACCGCGCAGGGGAGCCTGAAAATGTGCGCGGCACTTTGGAACATCCAGCGCTGGGGCACAAAATCACCGCATATGAGAAGTCTTTGAGAATAAGTGCTGGCTCTGGAAAATCAGCCTTGCACATCCTGGGCGGATAATATATCAACATGCCTCGTGTTGAAAAATCAACGCCGAGCACAATGTCTTCGTTAACTTGGAAAAATGGAAATGCATAAGCGGTCAAAAACACTGTTTTGACATTTTGGAAGGAAGTGAACTCCATGTAGGAGTGGTGATTTTCACCACTCCTACACTTGGAGTTGATCAAAAACGTTTGTGTAATGGCAGTGAATTCCTCCGCTTAAACATTTATGGTAATCAAAATCATGGTGTGATAGCGGTGATTTTTATCGCTTAGACATTGAAGGGCTGATAACTCAGTGTTCGAGTGGTAATTTTAACCACTCGAACAATGGAAGTTGGTGATAATCTCCATTTGAAAACACTTGAAGACTTCGACGTATCTGTTGGAACAAACAAATTTGCCACCTAGATATTGAAGACTTGGATGGAAGATAGGTGAAAAGAAACGTTCAATGAGAAGCATGTGTTTAACTTTAAAAACCTAGGGCACAAATGAAGAAAGGAACATGGCGAAGGTCAAGAAAACATAGGCCACAAATGAAGAGAGGGAATCGAAATCGAAAGATGAGGAGATTCAAAAACCCTCTGAAAGAAAAACGTATAGGCAACATGGAAAAAGAGATTTACAGAGATTATCAAAAATGAAAGGAAGGAAGAAACGTAATGAAGAGAGAAACAACATACCTTGTAAAAACGCGAAACACTAGATCAATACTTGAGAAAAATCTTCAAATACGGGTTGGCTTTGGGCTTTGAGAACGTCGAATACGCAGAGGAGGTAAATGAAGATTACAGTGAAAAGGATTAGATAAAAATTACCTTGAAGTCACTTTAAAAGAGATAATAAATGCAACTTAAGTTGCATTAAATAAGGTGGACAAAGTGGCGAAAAATATGCAAGAGCAGTGAAATTCACTGCTCATGCATATTTTGACTTGAAGAACCATAATGTGCACAAGCGCTGATTTTCAGCGCTTGTGCATATTAAAACTTGGACAAAGTGTAGGAGCGCTGAAAATCAGCACTCCAACGCTTGGAGAGAAAACTTGGCTAAGGTAATATGTAGGAGTGCTGATTTTCAGCGCTTCGACATATTTCACAATTTTGACTAACTCTCAACTTTGAGAGTTCGCAAAAATATTCGTTTCGAAGATCTTTGAGAGACAGACGTGGGGGAACACTCAAACGAATAGTTTGAGATTTTGGACCGTGCATCGAGGTGAAATGAAATTCGCCTCGTTTTGCGTGCTTGAACATCACAAAACTACGAAACGGACAAGTTTCGTCAGGGGGTTATCCGTGAATCGAGCGCTGCTAGATTCCATGATAACACAATCTAACTAAATTCAATCCCAAGGACTTCAAAAGAGAAATGGTTTGGGCTAGTGACCTTACCAAACACCTTATTACTTCTTACAAAATCCTCGCAAATGCTCTATCTAGGAAGATTATACGTTGTGTTTCAATCGTGTTTAAGCAAGACCAGTCAGGAATGATGAAAGGCAGATTTATTTTTGACAATTTTATAATAATCAGAAGTATGTGAATCTCATTTAAAAGTTCCCAATATTGAATAGACTTCAACAAGGCTGACAATAGGATTGAATAAGGCTCCATCTTGTAAATGTCTTTGATAAAATGTACAAGGTTTGTATTGAATGTAGTAAAAATAATTATATCATAACATTTGGCCACCAAAGGACATCAGGTGTCTGAGAACACATTAAAGGGGTCGTCTGTGATCCAAAAATAACAAATGATGCAAA
>VDFB02054063.1:29058-94894 GCA_007258455.2 Sequoia sempervirens | reverse complement strand
CACTTCAGAGTTAAAGAGCAACAGAGGAAAATCACCATCAAACAAGAGAAAGAGGTTGCAGTCTTGGAATTGGGAACGTGTCTGCCGTACCGGTTGATGCTATGTCAGCCAAATTCACCGAATTTGCAATCAAAGAGAAGAACAATGGACGAGAATCTTCTAGAGGGATGGTGGGCATTAATTGCTCATTCATTACCCCTCTTCTTGGTGGCGGTTTTTAGGGTTAGGGTTTATGTGGCTCAATCTGAGCCCTTTATCTGATTGTAATCTGAGCTGTCCATTGGACTTGGCCAACTATAAAAGGGGCATCCCCCCTCATTTGTAATTCATGAGATTAAATTGAAGGAATAGGGAGAGATTGATAGAATAGAAGATAGAATAGATTGATAGCTTAGCTTAGATTGAAAAGGAAGGAAAGTTTTTCCATTGAAAGCTTTGTAAGAAGTTGTTGTGAACACTTTCATAATAAAAAGAGTTATCATTGATGATGGTTTCATATTTTGTTGTGAGTAGCTAGCGAGGCTTCTTCGTCCTTCTAATTCGCAATAGAATCTTAAAGTAGTGTTGGGTGAAAATTAGGTAATCAGCTTTTCGATAGATTACACAACCTGGACTTCAGCCACAACTATGTGAGATGTAAATCTCTCCTCTCGGAAAGGGGAGGCGCCCTTCTTACTGCTAACAGAAGCGATAGTAAAACAAACAAGTAATTACAAAATGTACACAAAACTTACGAAGTGGGGGGGGGTGTGTTACATTCATCCTTCTCTCTTTTTTCAGAGAAGATGTTTTCAATGCTTCACTGTTGGAAGTTCACAATTCTTAACAACTTTAAACAATCAACTAGCAGTAATACCAATACCTCTATCTTGTCAAAGCAAAGCGTAGAGATACCAGAAGTAATTAACAATAAACAGATAAAGTAAAAGGGAAAGCTCACGAAGGCACAAAGTCGTTCCGTAGCTTTTTCAATGTTGGATCTGTGGAAATGTATCGTTTGTCACGTTAGAAGCACAAAGTCTTCTTAGACGCAGCAATTCCTCGAACAGCATGAACAATTACAAGCGCAAAGTCTTGTAGATCATCCAACCAAATTATCAAAGAGCATGAACAATTACAAGCACAAAGTCTTGTAGATTATTCAACAATAATATCCAAGAGTATGAACGATTACAAGCACAAAGTCTTGTAGATCATTCAACCGAAAGATAAACAAAAACACAAATGCAAATCTAAATAATAGATGCAACACAAAGTTTACATAAATCACTTAGAGTCCTTCAGATTTCTCAAGCTAATCACCACCAAATAAGATCAATTCACAAAAGTATCGAATCCAACGCAAAGTTTGGCTTGCAATCCTCTTCTTTATTGATCAAATTTCATTCACAAAGCATGAACGCAAAGTTTCACAATTTTGCTTCAAAAAGGGCAGCACTTCGTTGCAAAATACTAAAGGATAAATTTACAATAGAAATCCCTCACATTATATAGAAAGAGGGATGAGCAAATAAGGAAAGAGATTGAGAAAATTAGGGAAAATTAGGTGAGCGATTTTAGATCTCACCTAACTTTGACCAAAGTCAAAGTGTAATTTGTTTTGAAAATATTACATCTTTGGACTTGGTGTAATTACAATTTACAAAATGACATTTGAAAATGTCGAGAAATATTTACAAGATGCATAATGGGATGCACCGGAAATGTCTAACACCGGAGAATAGGGGTCACCATGTTTCTTTTGCCTGCCAAAGTCTTTCAAATTTCCTCCTAGTCTCCCCGCATTTAACTTCCTATCCGACTAACGTAATCCACAATGGTGTGAATTTCGTGATTGATCCTCATAAGTGTATGGAGGAACCTTCTTGCACCACAAGATGCTGTGTTATCCAATGTGAGCCTCAGATTACAAATGATGTTCATGAAGCCTGAAGTCCGGAATCACAATCAAATTCAAGGATATTTTGAAGATTTGGGAGATTTCGTGGGTCGGGCAAGAAGATACGATTTTCCTCAAGAAGTTGACCAGGCAACTCTTTGATACCTTTTTCAAGAATAGCGCGATGTCCTTCGACATCTTCCTGTACTTGGTGGAGATCTTCTGTAAGAGATTGAACCACTTGAATTCTGTGTTTCAATGATTCTCTTACCTCAACGAACTTTTCTTTGTCAGGAATTACCCCAACCTCCACCAATTTACTGAGCTTTACCTGTTTCATTTCCGACCATGACAACAGGCATTTTTCCATGTCTCTGCGCTCCTAGGAAAGTACACTTTTTTCTTTATCAAGCTCTGTGGTGAGCTTGGCCAACAAGGTAGTTTCTCGTCCGCAGCCAATATAATCTGAGATCCATGTTTGATGATCTTCTCAACAAAATCATACAACACTCTGCTTTTGAAGGCGAACTTCTCAGCTTTCTTGACAGCTGGATCTTCAATACTTACCACTGTCAACGGTTGTGCATTACTTGGTGAACCTGCAAGTCTCTTTACAACAGTGGCATAATGCTCTGCCCTCTGTTTGTACATGTTGCGAGCTTGCTCTACTTTATCCAGCCTTCCAACCAAGATATCCAAAGTGACTTGCGCATCGGCTTTTGCACTTTCATTGGTAACCTTGCCAAGCTGGACCTTTGTCACCGTGTAGTCTTCCATATTGACATCACCTTCTTCACTTGGTGGTATGCCAATTTCTGCATACTTGTGGCCAAACATTTCAACGTTCAGCCTTGAGTATACTTTTGCCTTCTTCTTCCCTTTGGCTTTTGGAAGGACTATCTCTTCGAGGTCGAGCTCCTCCGGAGAAATCATTTGCTTTTTACGCTTCGACACTTGAGATATTAGCCAAGGAGGAAGAAAAGAAGTGTGAGCTTCTGGATTCACTGTCAATTCAATCGCCATTGCTACTTCTGAAGTTATTGTCACATCCGGTTACCATAATGCGGACAATCGGAGAAGTGTCTGTCATCATCGCTCCTGTAGTTGACACATTGAGCTGATCACGCATTGACTCATTCATGAAACGATTGAATTCATTTTCAGAAGTGATATCATACGTTGGTGAAGACAAGCTAGGAATGGACGATGGAGGGCTTGACAGTATATCAACCGTATGGATGCTTGTCACTAAGGGAGTATCAAGCGAGGTTGATGCTGCAGGGATAGGGGATATCTCGACTGCAGGAATGCATGTGGTAGGAATAGGTGACGAGGGAACAGGAGGTGGGGTTCTTGAATCTGGAGGGGTATGAGGAACATTTGAAGTCACAGGCGATGACGTTCTGGGAATTTCCTCAACTACATTCTCAGGAGGAGAAGTAGTTCTTTCTTGATCATGCCCGGGTTCTTGTTGATCACCCTCTTGTCTCTCCGATTCTGGTTCACCTTCAAAATCACCTTTAGATCCTTCTTTAGAATCTTCTTCAGACTCTTGCCCGCTTTCAGAAACCTCTTTTGCATCAGAGTCTGCTTCTGCTGAATCTTCATCTTCAGCGGATTGGTCACTTGAAGTTTCTTCTTCATTGGAATCTATCTCCTCTATAATAGACTTTTTACCCTTAGAGCGAGATGGATTAGATTCCGTGATTACTGTCTCTGGGACGGACTGAGTATCTTTCTTGCCAACAGTGAACTTGATCCTAGGACCTCTTCGTGAAGATGTGGGAACGGCCGCTGATTTATTTTTGTCACGAAGTTCTTGCCGTTGGCGAGCTTCTGCTTCGGATTCCTCTCCTTCTGAGTTTGTTCTGAAACTCTTCATTTCATTCCGTGTTTGTGTAACCATTCTGCAGTGTTGGCTAGGATTGGCCTCAACCTCTCTCTTATGCTGGTAACTTCTTTCCTAGACCATTGTATTGCAGGCAACGACCTTTTAGCAATTTCTTGCTCATCATAGACAGCATTCATGATATCACCTGGATCTGCAAAATCCTCTGGTAGGTCAGCAATATCAAGATCTCTGATTTGTTGAACCGTCAATCTGCAATAGTCCATTTTGCGAATGGCTTCTTCATCTCTGCAATCTGCCCAGATGTCCTCAAAACGGTCCCTGTGATGGTGACCCTTTTGCAACTTTTTTCTGACATCTCGGTAATCAAAATCAAACCTATACCTGTAGGTCTTGATTGTCATGATCTGCATTTTAGCATAAACAGACTTAGCTTTTTGTGCAGTTTGGATAGTATATCGGCCGATGGTCAATGGGAACTTGAATCCACGCTTGTGGTTGCTTCTTCGTTCTTTTTGCATTGACATCAACTGTCTGCATGTTTCCATGAGAACCCACTTATCCGAAGGATAACGTGGTAGCATGTAGGGACAACCAATGTAGCAGCCTACTCTCAAGTAAGTAAACGTTGGGAATTGAAGAAATATGCATCCAACTTTACTTACCACCTTATAAGCCTCATCAGATACTCTTCTTCTTTCCAGAGCTGGATCAAAATTGAAGAGCAAAGGCGCAAAGAAAGCATTTGTGACCCGTCTGAAGTGATGAAAACTTTCCTTCAGCTCCAATTGATAGAAATATCTGTACACAGGTACCATCATCCGATTCCCTTTTGTAGATAGACCTGGGAATTGTCTCATTACAGCCACCACGTACACCAGGTAAGAAGTCATGTAGAACTTTAATGTAGAAGGAGCATTGATCAACCGCCGTGTATTTCATCAATGTCGGTTTGCCCCACTAATATGCACCTTCTGTCTTCTTATGATCCTGATGTATTCATACATCCAATCGTGAAAAGTGGATGATTCCGGCAAGCCTTTCACTCTGCTTAGAAATGTGATCATATCTTTGACATCATCCTTGAAGTCACTTCGCAGGAGTCCTTTCGGCCATCTGGAAACAGATGATCTAGGCTTCTTTAACCATTGAGTGTTTATCAACTGTTTAGCTTTATTGGGATCAGCGTCAAAGATCTCCTGTGCTTTTGATATAGAAATATCAATGTATTTCTCCATATGAGGGACCTTGAAAACAATGTCAAAGAAATCAGGGTCAAGTCTCAGGATCTCGTGCCCGGAAGAATCGATCACGCTCCTACTTTCTCTGATGTAGTGAGACGCCACCTGAAGAACAAACTCTGTATTGTGTGCAGCTATAGGGAACATTGCCACCAAATGAAGGTTGCTGTGTACGATTGCTCTCATTGAATCAGGAAGAGGCTTCGTTTCTGTTTGCTTTGCGAAATCAACCAAGTCCTGATGACCAACCTCCGTGTCTTTTATCTCTTCCACCTTTGAGAGCACTACAGTCGGCGGATAGACACCTTGATATTTGTACTTCATCTTGCCTTTTGCTTTCGAAGAAGGAGGCTTACTAGCAGTCATCAAAAACAACTGGAACTCTGATCACTCTGACTTGACGATCTTTGAAAAGAGACTGCAATTCGTTGAGCCAGAGCAAACATTAATCGTTAGGAAACATGGGAAAGCGCGACATGAGCAACGAGGATGGGAAAGCATGGAGCGGATGACAAGGCACGCAAAACAATGCACAAAGACGGAAGAACAAGGTTCCAGAGTGCATTGGTAAAAAATGAAGCTCATTTGGAAAGGATTGTAGAAAACTGGAAAAAGTGTAAGGGCGCCAAAATTCAGCGCCCTTACATCTCAGGAAATTTCACTTTTGATGCAAGGGCGCTAAATTTTAGCGCCCTTACATTTCTGAGAGTTAGAAAATATAACATGTATTGCAACATGTCATGGCGCTAAATTTTAGCGCTTCAACATTTCAAGCACATTTTGGATAAAACAAATGCAGTGATGTATGAAAATGGCGCTCATGCTTGGCAATTTCGTTTTTGATGGAATTACAATTCAAACTCATCTATTCACCATTGTGTAAGTATTCAAGTGTTAAGGAAACTTTCTTTCAAAATGATAGATCTCTACAATGTTCGCACCAAAGTGTAATAGAGAGGGAGACAAGGAGAAATTGCAACACAAGAAACGTTTAAAGAGAAACACACTCACAAAGAATGATACGCATAGAGAAGATAAACGCGAGTGAAGAGGAAGGAAAGAATGCATATTCAAAACAAAAAGTGAGGGTTCCATTGCGTGAGATAAACAGAAAAACGTGAATGGGGAAGAACACGCGAAGAGAGAAAAAAGAAATAAAAACGTGTAGGGTAAAAACGCGAATGGAGAAGAAAGAAACGCGTAGGATAAAACATATGCAAAGCTAAAACACATATGAAGAACTTAGAACATGTATAAAAACGAATAAAAAAGAAGAGAAAGTAAAGAAAACGACTTACCCAAAATAAACGCGAAGATTGCTGAAGGAAGGATGCGAAATCTTCAAAAACGTTTTTTGTAGTTTGAAAAGCACTTCGCCCAGCAAGAAGAAAGGAAATCCAAAAGATCATAACAATGAAAAATGGCGAATTAAAACACCTTTAAGTGAAAGAGAAGATTAAAAACCTAACTCAAGTCGAGCAATAAATTTAGGCACGAAAAGTGGCATGATTGACGAAAAATGCGAAATTCATGAAGAAACGTGCCAGGGCCATAAAAAAGTTTAAGTGTCAGGAAAAAATGTAATGGCGCTAAAATTTAGCGCTATTGCATTTCTAGAAATTTCACTTCATGCAGGGGCACTAAATCTTAGCGCCCTTGCATTTTTTGTACTTAGCCAATTTTGGCTTCAAGGCAGGAGCGCACTTTTTCAGTGCCACTGCATTTTTCGCAACTTGCTAAGTATGAACAGTGAGACTTCGCGAAGGAGCTCGTTTCGAAGGTCTTCGCGAGGCGAGCACGAGGGAATGCTCGAATTGACTATTCAAGAATTAGGAACGCATTTCGAGGTGGTTTGAAAATCACTTCATTATGCGTACTTGAACTTCACGAATCCTAGGAAACAGACAAGTTTCGTAGGGGGGTTATCCGTGGAACGAGCGCTGCTAGATTCCGTGATAACAAGTAGCTTAGAGTAAAATAAATTTCATTTCATGCAAGTAGATGGTAGTTGTGGAATGTGATGCTTAATTTGAGCAAGCTTCGCTTATCCATACCACTAGCCAACTCACTGATGGTGGGTGCGCCTTGTGTGGTCAACTAGAATATTGTGTACTTAACTTCGATCATGATTTGTATGTTTATATGCTAAGTTGTGATGGTATTTTCATGCTAAGTTGTGATCTGAATACCTTTGGTTACTCCTCTGAAGATTGCACCGGTTTTGTGGAAGTTGTCCGAAGCGAGGCGAAGCAAAGCTTGGTTGAAGTCTGTGAGAATTGATCGCCATGTCCCATGCCTTAGAGTAGATTAGAGCCTTCTTATCCTTGCAACCATTTCAATTCAGTACTTTCTGGTTAGTTTAGGAAACAAGCGCTTTATAGACAAACCTTTCGAGTATTCAAATTCCTTTCTCTGCTATTGAACAATTGTGTAAGTCCCCTTGAAATACCAGCAAATCACATGAAGCCAACTGAGACTATCCACTACATGAAGGAACCTTGGAGTTGAATGCATGATCTTTCTAGCAATCTTAGCATGTAGGAGATTTTGTTCAAGAGAGGATAGAGTAACCGTTGGGTAACTTTATTCTGTGTTGGTGCAGTCACAAAACACACATCAACACTACCATGCATACCTAGCCAAACTTGGGGTTGTTTTGGAGTGCCCTGTCTACACCCACAATGAATCTATTCCAAGGCCTGGATTGAAATCCGACAAACAACTCCCTAGATGAGGATCTAGATGAAGTTATGTGCATATGTGGAAGCTTTGTGAGAGAAATTAATACAAAGATTGAGATAGCTATAGAACTGAAATAGTAAATGTATTATTATTATCTAATCATTTTTGTACATGGCATACTCTTGAGAATGTAATGTCCCCTTCTCAATCCTAAGCTTTTCAATGGCTGTTAGCCTATTTCCAGAGTCTTGTTGGCTAAATGGAGGAGTTAAGGTGATTCCATGATCCTTGGAGGATTCGTGTCAGCATTTCCTAAAGAGTATACTAATGTTGCCAGTGAGCTTTTGTGGGTGTTTTGGGTTTTTTCTAGGCCTTGTTCAACAGTATTGTTATTTTTAGTAGTGGCTATTTTTAGTAACTTGCTATTTTTAGTAAGTTCTAGTGTGATTCAGTTTGAGCTAATTTGGAGATTTGACTCACTATTTTTAGCAATTTGCTATTTTTAGTGTCATTTTTAGCACTTGGTAATAGCAGCAGTATAGTGTGGGGTTTCCAGTCTTGGCAGTGATGAGTATAGATGTTTTTTGGAGCAATATGTATTCGCAATCACTTAAGACTTCAAAAAGGTAACTTTATGACTGAAGTGAAATTCATTTTGACCCCCTTGTGCTCGACGACTAGGAAAAGGTCACTTAAGTTGTTTTTAAAAAGCAAATATTATTTCCTAAGGTGGATGCCAAGCTTGAGGAGTTAAGTGAAAATAAAAGATATATCAAATGTTTTCTCATGGAGATGGGTGTCCCTTTTTGGAGGGAAAAGGCATTTGAAATTGGGTGCCCTAATTTCTATATAAACTCACCTTGTGCTCTCATTTGGGGTATGTTGAATGAAGATAACGAAGTGCTGTAGAATTGGGGATTGAATCCTTCAAGGGCTTTGGAGACGAAAAACCTTCAAAGTTTCTCTAGTTTCGGAGTTGAGAGATACTCCCTAGCTGCACATTGGAGTGGCTTCATTGCAAGAGTCACCATTGAGCATTGGGGAAGATTTCAGTTTGTTTCCATGATGTTTTTCTTTGATGTTTTCTAGTATATGCATATTTTGGTGTGGTTACTGATTTGGATTTTGGGAGTGATTTGGAGTGGTTTTTCTTGGTTTTACACCTGCTGTCCATACCATTTCTTTGCCAAGGCCATACCAATTCTTGGATCTTTCTAGTTGAAGCATCACATAACATTTTGTGGGTAATGTTCCATCTTGTTGCTCTTCCTTGGGTGACCCTTTGTGCCAAAGTGCAGATTTTATGATGAAGAATTGGATTTTTAGAGGATGATCGCCCCTTTCAGCAGGTCGTACAGTTTGGGCTTGAGGTTTTTTGGCATGTGGGAATTATCTGCTCATCATTATCAGCATTTGGAGTCTTATTTGGTGGTGTTTGACCTTATCGCCTTGCAAATTGTTGGGAACCTTTCTAGGGTGTTTGGATGACATCCTTGGGTGGTGGGCCAACGTGTAGCTTACTGTTTTGAAGTGTTGCAGACCTGTTCACATTGATTTCTGAGTGTTGCAGACCTGCTGCAACTCATTTTCTGAGTTAAACTAGTCTTCTACTTGCTGTTATACTCAGGTATATTGTTGTTGTTTTATTGGGGTTATTTCGTTTCAGTGAATTGGATGTATTTGGGGTGTTGCTATCATATTTCTATCTCATTAGCAGCTGGATTGTAACTATTGATTCATTTGTCTTGAGCATTCTACTGTAATATTGATTTGGTAGTACCATTCAGTGATTTGCTCTTCTTTGGTTTGGCTACTTACCCCACTAAATAAGTAGTATTGTATCTGTTGGCGTTTAAATTCGCACCTCTGGAATGCGGATTTGAAAACGGACAGCTATGCACAGATAAACTGCTCTTCAAATTAGGAGGGGAAGCTCCCTCTTGCTGATGGTGTTCAAGAAAGTAAACTAAAACTAAGTTGCCTATCTTTTTGATCAGCTTAGAGCACAAGGTTTATAAAACACAAACGCCGCAGCTGAGATTTTCTGATTTAAGAACTTCAACTACGACTAACCTAGACTAAAGACGTTCCTAACCTCTCAAGTAATAGCAGAGCGAGAGAAGTTAGAAATTAACAAAGTAGATTTTCTGACAAAATACTTCGATAAACTCTTTCTCAACAAACATCTACACACTTCAATGCAAGCTGAAATCGAGATCATAGAAGCATAACACAAATAACGGAAATCTGAGATTTTGGATCAAGGCAAAGGAGGCTCATGATTTTATTACTCAAACTTCTAGAACAAGGCTCACTTCTAACATGCCTGGAACAAGAAATTGCAGCTAAAGAGGTTTGCAATCTTGCTCTTACACAATAGAAACAGCAATCACACTAACTCCTTGTTGGCTAAAGAGGCTCAACAATTTGCTTATCACAACACAATTGAACGACACTTGAATAACAAATAGAAGGCAAAATAGGCTCAGCGTTTTGTTATCACTAGCATGGTTAAAGAAACTAATGAGCAAAAGGCTCTTATTTATAGACAAGCAGAGGAGTAGGGAACCCTAAAATCTCCTTGCTTTCACAATCTAGGGCTTGCTCAGCAAGCAAGCTTTATTACTAAATCTAGAAAGAAGATAACATCTAAAACCCTAGAAAGCAGAAAAAGTGGGAAAACGCCAACTATTACATTTATCTTCTTTCTCTTCTTCAAAGAATGGATAAGAATCGTTCCAAGAATAGAAAGAAAGCGGAAAGAAAGCTTCTAGATGAAAGCCGCTTTAAAGCTCGATCTCATCCGCTAGAAAATTGGAAATGGTGTCCCGGTTCGGTGCATCTATGCCAACTAAGGCAATATTTTGATTCTCCAAGATCTCTTCGCCCTTAGAGAATCTTTCACTTCTTCAACTGTTTTATGAGTTCTATTCTTGCAAAACATCACTGCCCAAAAAGATGATTCACTAATTGATAACTTGGCGGCTCTGCAACTTTATGCTTCTAACACTTCGCTTGATTCCCAACAGAAGAGTATTGCAACACTCTTTTCCGATACCTTTCCTCTTTCTCATATCACACCTTCTCTTGTTCTTCAGCTGAGATGATGAAGTTCTGACATAGTGCTGATTTGGTCTTAAACTTGAGGGGAGTGTACTCCATATTGAAAACTTTGAAGAATGACTGTAAACTCGCCTATGTTCAGACAAGTCTTGAGCAACTTTCTATTTTTAGAACGTTGGTTTTTTAGCCTTCAAACGGACAAATTTTTGGAAATTTTTCTGAGATATGGGTTTTGCTCAGAATTTCGTTGCAAGACAACCCAGATCATCCGTTTTTGAAAATCTTGAATTTTGACCGAAAAAGCAGCAAACCCTAATTTCTTCAATTTTTCACCGAAAAGTCGGGCACCGGGTTTTGTTCGTAATACAATTTGAAAATGAATCTAATGATCGATATGAAAACACCGACGCTTGATCGAAAAACAGCCAACCCTTTAGGTTTTAAACTTTCTTGAAAAAAAGCCGTGATATGGGTTTTCTTCTTAAGACCGATTGAAAGGACCTGATGATTGAAATTTGAAAGCATTTGAGGTTTTCCCCGACATGCAAAATAAAAGCACTTGCAACTTGATGAAGTTCTGAAAATTTCCTTCAAGATTGAAGAGAAAGACCAGAAGGATTGAAAAATGGAATGCCTTGGTCTTCTTCTTGAAAAGTTTGATCTTCTGGATGAAAAAGCATGAAAAAGCAAGGGTTTATGTTGCTGGTCTGAAAAATATGATGAAAAACCAGCAAGCTATGTTCTTGAATCTTGAAAAATTTCTTCAAACTTGCTGCTCCAACTTTCTCCCTTGAAGGCTACCTGCAAAAATAATGAAAATAACATAAAACAAAGATGTTAAGTAGACTTAGGGTTTTGTTTTTGCTTTTGCTTTCTTTTGCTTTTATCTCCAAAACCCTAAATCTCAGCTTCATTGAACTTGGATGCCTCTTTCTTCTCTTGCAATCTTGAAATTTTGAAAATCTCCAAAAATTCTCTAAGGCATGAAACTTTGGGCGCCTTTCTCCAAGAGGGGCTTTATACCAAGGTTAATGAACTGACAAAGGAAACAGGTTCATGACGGAGCCTCGATCAAATCAGAAGGATGTTCGAGGATTTTGGCTAAAAACTTGATCTTGATCAATTCATGGGAGCCTTTTCCTTCGAGGGGCTCCGAACTTTCACAGTGTTAGCCATTTTTTCATGATTTTCAAGTTCTTCATTTCCCTTTGATCTTCTAATGAATTCTCTGTTCCCGGGACTACGCTGATCCGATTGACTGGCTGACAAGCCCACTGGATAGCTTAGCTGAAATCAACGAGATGATCCTGGAGACTGCGTTGGTGAATTCCATCATCTTAGAGCTCAAAAGTTTGGGCGCCCTTCTTCACCAGGGGCGCCCATGTTTACCAGACTTAGAATTATTTTCATTTTCATCACCTTTAATCTTCTTTAGATGATCTCGTCAGATCTGGAGTTCCAGGCATCGGATCGACTGCCGGTTGAGCTCATCGCGAAGCTGACGAAGAATAAGGAAGGGTCTTCTGGGAGAGATTTTTCCAAAAAGTGAATTTTAACCCTTCAAAAGTTTGGGCGCCCTTCTTCACCAGGGGCGCCCACTTCCTCCAGACTTAGCCATTTTACTGATTTTCAAATTTCAGAGTTTGAAGACTTCGTTTTGTATGTTCATCTTTGATCTGAATTTGCTGAAGATTGAGCAGTCGGATGATCTGACGGAGACAGGCACGTCGAAGCTGGCTGAGCTCTGAAAAGAACAAGCATATTCTCAAACCCTAACGGCTGAATCAGGGCCTTCAAAAAGCTGGGCGCCCTTCTTGACCAGGGGCGCCCAAAATCTCAACACTTAGTCAATTTTTGATCTTTTTAAATTCTCGTTCTGATATCTATTTGGAACCTCCCTATTCAGCTTTGAATTCCGGATGACTGGATCGCCTGATGACTACGCCGTTGAATTCGTTGCGAAGCTGACAGAGAACTGAGCAACATTGACTGGAGGCACAAACCCTAATTCTGACATTTGGTGCCCTAAAAAGATGGGCGCCTTTCTTCAACAGGGGCGCCCAAAGTCACCAGTGTTAGAAATTTTTTATCATTTTTCAACTTCATCTTCGTTCTCCGTGCATGTTCATCATTTCATCTTCTGTTGAACGCCTGAGTGTTGATTTTGACGCCTGGCAGCCGAATGACCTCCATTGATGACCTCGGAGCTCCAGATACGCTTCTGAAAAAGCAGATTAGACCCAGTAGGGAAAAACTGATTATTTTGAGATTCTGACTGCACCACCCTGATATGGACGTATTTTGAGCCAATCAAAATCAGTTTGGACCCTGGCGGACAAACTTTCTATTTTTAGAAATTTTCTATTTTTTAGAAAATTTTGCCAGTATCCATTTCGAAAGAAACCCAGAAAAACCCAGAAAACGTTACAATTTCGAGAAAATTTCTAAAAATAGCAGTTTTCCTAAATTTTAGGGATGAAAAACTGAGATCTGGGTTTTGTAGGTTAGGCTGTTCTTAGCAGACCCAGATCGTCAGAAATTGAAAATTTTGTGTTTTAACCCCTCATGCAAGACATGCACACCCAAATTTTGACCTTTTTGACTGATTTAACAAGACTTTGACTCATTTCTTCAAAATGTCTAAGTGTAACAAAAATTTTAATTTTGGGGTACAACAGTATCTTACCCCACTGAATAAGTAGTATCTTTCATCATCCATTGAATAAGTGGCTTTCTTGTACTGACCCCCACTGCACAATTGGTTCCTAATTTGCATTCAACCGCTGAAAAGCAGAAGAGCTGTGAGTTGTTTATTTTCAGTTTGTACCACTGCATAAGTGGAAGATTATTACTCACCCCACTAAACAAGTGGTTACTTTAAAGCATTGCAATGCAAACCTTGCCACCGTATGCTCTCACCTTGCCCACATTGGGATCTGGGTGATCAGAAGGTGGAAGGTAGTTGATTATCTGTGCTTATTTTGCTAACACTAACAAGTTGCAAAATTGAAAACATTGGGGTCGTTTATTACAAAGAATGATGTATGATTGTTATTTTCTAATCTCTCTACCTATTTGTCTGTTTCATTCAATATTTAATCTATGTTATAGATATGTATATATAGATTGCATGACATGGAGGCCAAGAGTTGTTATGGAAGTTGAACAATTCCGATAGAAGTGGAATCATTTCTATGTATGACTCATCTCCTAATGGTTGTGCGGTGTTGAACAATATGTCTGTTGGCGTTTAAATTCGCACCTCTGGAATGCGTATTTGAAACGGACAGCTATGCATAGATAAACTGCTCTTCAAATTAGGAGGGGAAGCTCCCTCTTGCTGATGGTGTTTGAAAGAAAGTAAACTAAAACTAAGTTGCCTATCTTTTTGATCAGCTTAGAGGACAAGGTTTTTTAAACACAAACGCCGCAGCTGAAATTTTCTGATATAAGAAGTTCAACTACGACTAACTTAAACTAAAGACGTTCCTAACCTCTCAAGTAATAGCAGAGCAAGAGAGTTTAGAAATTAACAAGGTAGATCTTTTGACAAAATACTTTGATAAACTCTATTCCAACAAACATCTACACACTTCAATGTAAGCTGAAATCTAGATCATAAAAGTAGAACATAAATAACGGAAATCTGAGATTTTCGACCAAGGCAAAGGAGGCTCATGATTTTATTACTCAAATATCTGGAACAAAGCTCACTTCTAACATGCCTTGAACAAGAAATTGCAGCTAAAGAGGCTTGCAATCTTATTCTTACACAATAGAAACAGCAATCACACTAACTCCTTGTTGGCTAAAGAGGCTCAACAATTTAATTATCACAACACAAATGAACAATACTTGAGTAACAAATAGAAGGCACAATAGGCTCAGCGTTTTGTTCTCACTAGCACGGTTAAAGAAACTAAATGAGCAAAGGCTCTTATTTATAGAGAAGCAGAGGAGTAGGGAACCCTAAAATCTCCTTGCTTTCACAATCTAGGGCTTGCTCAGCAAGCAAGCTTTATTACTAAAGATAACATCTAAAACCCTAGAAAGCAGAAAAAGCAGGAAACGCCAACTATTACATCTTATCTTCTTTCCCTTCTCAAAGAATGGATAAGGATCATTCCAAGAATAAAAAGAAAGCGGGAAAGAAAGCTTCTAGAAGAACGCTGCTTTAAAGCTCGATCACATCCGCTAAGAAGTTAGAAACTACGTCCCGGTTCGGTGCATCTATGCCCTCAATAGCAAAACACCGCTTTTCAAGAATATCTTCAGCATCTGCGATAGATCTCAGGAAATCTTCGACCTCATTGGCCGCTTTCTCGAACTTTGCTGACATCACTGAAATATGACCTATCCTTCCGCCAACTGGATTGCAACTGCGAATCACACTTTGAAATTGATCTTGTACTTCCTCAAGCCCAACGTAAGAACCATCCTCAAGACTGTACTGAGAAGGAATCTCTATGATAAACTCACTGATAAAAAGGAGAGCTTCAATAACCCTTTGTCTGTAAGCGATGAATTCCTCAGATATCCTCTCATAGGTTTTAACTTTGAAAACATGACGCTCCCTCCAAGCAAGGATTTGTCTCTTGTGTTCTTTGGAAACTGCTGAACCATAGGCTGTGTCTAAATCAGCAATGATGATCTCATGCCTAGGTCTTACTTTAGCCAATGTTTGTTCAAATCCTTGGATACCTTGACGTAGCTTATGAGCGCCTTCCCTTAACTGGAACATCTGTGCCAAGATCTCCCTTCCTCTAACAATGAAACTCTCGATCCACTCTTGAGTTTCTTTCCCGTAAATGACTAGTTGTCTTAACTGTTGATGATCAGCTGGTGTCTCTAAAATCTGGGGCAGCAACTGGGTCACCTGTGAAGAACCATGGACAAGGTTAGAAATGAAAAGCCTAAGCTGCTGATTTTCGGCTTTGAGGGCTGCCTTGTCCTCTCCATCTTTGAGTACTCTTTCCTGAAGGTTTTCGGATGCAACTCTAAAGAGACTCAAATCTGCATGTCTGGTATTCCTACCGAGATTGGCCTTGACCATGACGAAATCATCCATATTCACCTCATCCCTGTTCTTATCTTCTGGGGGCAGTGCAGTCTCCATGATTATCTCATTATCAAGATTCCTATCAAAGTGAACTTGCTTCTTTGCCTTCTTCTTAGGAGGTTCCTGATAGATGTTATCAAGATCATCAACACTCATCTGATATGAAGGCCTTCTTCTAACCCTTCCTAAGGAGTTCTGTTGTGACCTTTTCCACACATCGCCCCATTGCAAATGGGGACCCCCCCTAATTTTTGCTTTGTTTCCGTCTTTTGGCTTGATTTTGATTTGTTTTGTTGTTATCTATCTTTTTGCTGTCTATCTTTCCGGGATGTGCTCGTCTGTGAGCCTAAATGTGAACTTTTGGCTAAGTCTGAAAATTAGGGTTTTGAACTTTCCAACCAATTTGAAGTTAAACAAGGTGAATAAATTGAAAACAGAGACTAACGTTGTTGTTAGCATGCTTCCGGAAGGCTTTTAGCAAATTTTCATTAGATTCCGGCTACTTACTATTTTTAGTAAGTATGAAATTCGGAACAATTTCTCAGCACTTTCGAAGTTTTAACAGTCACAATGCATTCAGAACACATCAAATTGCTCGTGTCAAAATTTGAGCTGAAACAGACAACTTACTATTTTTAGCAGTTCAGCTTTTAGGGCAAATTTCAGGGCTTGGATGCAGCATTTTTCAGTGCATGTTTGGAGATTCCTTCTGGGTTTTCAGAGACCTTCGCGATGGTGTAACATGCAAAGTGAGAAGACAACTTTCAAAGTTCAGCCTTCAAAGGCTATTTTCAAGGTTTGCATGTCAGGGTTTTCTTTGCATGTCGGATGATTCCTCATGGGTTTTTCGAGAGCTACGCAGTGATGTGACATCCAAACAGAGATGATCGCTTATTAAGGAACTTGCTATTTTTAGCAGGTATATCCTAGCAACCGCTTCCCAGCACTTCAAAATCACGAGCTAATCGCAATGCAACAAAAACGAGAACAAACGGAGATCATTTGATGTGCATGCAGAACAAATTAGGGTTTCCAGCTTCGGGACCTGAAAAGAGGGGTAAAAAGTCAGAATTTTCGAAAACCGGTGTAAACCACTGCGATCAGCATCCTTCAAGCTATCTGCTGGTAAAATTTGAAGACAAACGGAGCACTTACTATTTATAGTAAGTCATTTTGGAAATAGGCTAAAAATAGCAAATCAGTTGCATGCGCCGATGTCAGCAGGCAAGTCACGTGGTGAGGAGCGCCTCATTCGAATTTCAAGTCAATTGGAGTTGTGGAGACATCCGAAGCAAGCAGTTACTATAAATAGCAAACCACCTTCAGAAATGGGCTAAAAATAGCAGGCCAACCCAAAATAGCAGCGTCAACAGGGTAACGAGGTCGCAAGGATGCAGTGTTTAAAATTTCAAAACGATCTGAGCCTCGGAGGTGTGAAAATCAAGGGACTTACTATTTATAGTAAAGCATGGAGAAGCAGGCAGAAAGAAAGAAAAACGCCTAAGTGTTGACAATATCCTGTAGCCTACCTCAAATGCGCCCTCATCCAGTTGACTGGTGATAAAAATTGCTAAGTGTTGAAAATATCCTGCAGGCACCCCTAAATGCGCCCTCATCTCCGGCTGGAAGTCATGAAAAATGTTCAAGTATTGGTTTCATCCTCTTGCCCAGCTAAAATGCGCCCAGGGAAGAGCTAGTAGAGCATAAAAAATTTCTAAGTATAAACTTCATCCACCTGCCTAGGCAAAATGCGCCCACCCTCAAGGAGAAAGTTTAAAAATTTTCTAAGTGTAGAATTTCGTCCTCCTCCCATGCCAAAATGCGCTTCATCCACCTGCCTAGTGCGCCCACCCTCAAGGAGAAAGTTTAAAATTTTCTAAGTGTAGAATTTCGTCCTCCTCCCATGCCAAAATGCGCCCAAGTTCACAAAAGGTCAGTCAAAGAGTTTCATCCTCCACACATAGCAAAATGCGCCCAAGTAAGGGCATGTGAGGACAAAACCAATGGCATGCAAAGTTGGAAAAGACAAAACGTATGCATGCAAGGAGGGAATATTCCAAATGGGTTGAAAAGGCAAGTTTTGAAATCCACTTCATAATGCAAATGCGCCCAAGTTATGGTCAACAAGTCAAAGCAAATCCAAAAGTTTCTAAGTTAGAAACTCGTCCTCTTCTCATGCTCAAATGCGCCCAAGTGAAGGCAAGTAAAGACAAAATTAAGGAAGCTCAAAAGTCACTTGTTAGGCGTTGAAAGTCTTCATTCTCTTGAGCATGAGAAATGCGCTCAAGTGAGTGTAAGGTGGTGAGTGGAAAGTGAGGTGCTAGGCGTGTTGAATACTCCCCTCCAAGTGTGATGTGCGCCTAAAGAGTATAGGTTGGTGAGTGATAAGTTAGGCGTTGAAAATGTTCTCCATGACAAGGAAAATGCGCCCAAAGTAATTCAAGTGTGAAGTAAAATACAAGGCGTTGGAAATTAAAACAGAGAATATTGATAAGCAAGATGATAATTGCCTAGGCGTTGGAAATTTAATGGTGAATATTGTTAGGCGTTGGGGGCTTATCCTTTACACTATGCAAATTGCGCCCAAGGTTCATAATGCCAAGAGATGGGAAATATGCTAGGCGTTGAAATTGAAAAATTTATTCTTCATGACACACAAGATGCACTCCAGGCACTTGAAAGAAAAATTTCTAAGTGAGTTGAAACATTAAAAATTTTTCTCACCACAAGAGGATGAAATAAAATTTTCTAAGGCAAAATTTTCAAGAGTGTTGAGTGATTCAAAAATTTCTAAGGCAAAGAAATTTTCCTTAGGAGAAAAACGCCTAAGTCTGGTGAAGTGATGAATTTTCCTGAAGTCCGAGTGAATTTTGCCAGTGATGAAGTCAGAAGATGTTGGCAGTGCAAGAACAATAAAAATTTTCCAAGTCAGAGCAAAGAAACACTCACAGATGTGAAAAACGGGATTAAGTTTGTTAAAAGTTATTTTTCCAAGGTTCAAAATTCAAGAGAAATTAAATGAACCCGTTCGTTGTACACCCATGAGTTCGACGCATTCTGAAAGAAATTTTCTTCTGGGTATTGAAGATTATCGATGAGGAATGGATTTTAAGGTCTTCCACAACTTGCCAAGGATTTTGAGGTAAAGATTTTAAATGGGCACCAGGTTGGTGAAATTCCCAAGAGAAATTTGGAAAATTTTCTAAGGCAAGGAAGAAAATGTGTTTTCAAGGTAGAATGCTCCAGATGATGATTTGAAAAGAACTACCTAGGTGAATTTGCTCAAATTCTTCGTGAGGATAATCTTCCTGAGCCAAAGACGAATGAAATCAAAATTGTCGACGCCTTAGCTGGAAAAGTGAAGAAGATGTAGTTGAAGCTGGCACTTTCAAAGATGACGCCCTCAGGAAGTTGAAATTTGGCTAAGGCATAAAGACGTTGAAGATCAAATTGGCTAGTGAAGACGATGAACGCTTGGAAGTTAGAGCGTGAAAATCCTGGTAAGTTGAATTTATATTATGAAGTGTTCTAATGCTCTTCTCCTTGCTTGTATTGCAGGAGAAACGTTGAGATCAGGCGGTGATGACTTAAGTGATGAAGCACAGAATCCAAGATGGCATTTCAACCTTGGAGGAAGAAAAGTTGCAAAAAATGGCTAAGTGTTGAGACTTAGTATAACTCAAGTGACAAAGAAGAAGTTAAAGAACAACGTCAAGAAAGAAGATCAGGAACAGTGTGAACGCGTCTACAAACGGAATCTTCTAGAAGGATGATGGACATTAATGGCTCATTTATTACCCCTCTCCTTTGTGGCGGTTTTTAGGGCAAATCTTGTTTAGGGCTGAGGTGGCACGATCTGGGCCATCCAACCAATTGTAATCTGAGCCGTCCGTTGGACTTGGCCAACTATAAAAGGGGGAGTCCCCCTCATTTGTATCTCATTAGAAATAGAATTAGATCAGAGTTAGGATAGCAGAGGAGTAGAGAGAAATTGATAGAGTAGAAAGTAAAGTAGTTTAGATTGAAAAGAAAGGAAAGTCTTCCCTTTGGATACTTTGTAAGAAGTTGTCATGTATGCTTTCATAATAAAAGAATTTTCATTGATGGTGATTTCTTCTTTGTTATGAGTAGTTGTTGAGGCTTCTTCATCCTTCCAATTCACGTAGCATCTTGAAGTAGTTTAAAGTAAAGTAGATTTCATTTCATGCAAGTACTTAGTAATTGTGGAATGTGATGCTCGATTTGAACAAGACTTCGTTTGTCCATACCACTAGCGGGCTCACTGACGGTGGGTTAGCCTTGTGTGGTCAACTGGAATATTGTGAACTTAACTTCGATTATGGTCTATATGTCGGCATGCATCGTTGTGATGGTGTCTTCATGTTGAACTATGATTTGAATACCTTTGATCACTCCTCTGAAGATTGCACCAGTTTTGTAGAAGTTGTCCGAAGCGAGGCAAAGCAAAACCTGGTTGAAGTCTATAAGAATTGATCGCTATGTCCCACGCCTTAGAGTAGAACATAAACTTCTTAGGCCCTACACCCATTTAATTTCAGTTCATTTCCGGTTAGAATTAGGAAACTTGTGCTCACTTGCCAAATCATTTGAATTACACGAAAGCCCTTAGTCCGTTGTCTGCTGTCAACTGTCGAACAATTGTGTAAGTTCCCTTGAAATACCAGCAAAATCACATCAAGCCAAGTGAGACTATTCGCACTTAAGGAACCTTGGAGTTAAATGTATGATCTATCTCGCAATCTTAGCATGCAGGAAACTTTGTTCAAGAGAGGATAGAGTAGCCGTTGGTGACTTTATTCTATGTTGGTGTAGTCGCAAAAACCACGTCAACAAGTTCTCAAGCCAAGACACGGTAGTATCTTTACTAACTTCCTCAGGAGGTGCAACTGTAATCTCTTCATCATCTTCGATATCAAGGTCAATGTGAATCGGTGAAGAACCTGTCAAAGGTACAGAAACATGTGCTAAAGGCGGCTCCTCTGCTTCTTTATGAGGTATGGGCTCGTCAGGAGGAACTTCTGAATCAGCTGTAGGATGCTCCTGTATGACTATGCCTGAGAAATCTAACCTTCTTTTCACATTTTTATTTGATCTACTACCTTTGACGCCTTCTTGAGATTGACTTTTACCCTTTCCCTTCGACTGTGCTCTCGAAGAAGAGGGAATTGTCCTTGGCGGCTCTGCTACTGGAATGGAGTTCTTCCTTTTAAGGACTAGGAAAACCTTACTATGCTCAAGGACTTGTCTTGTCCTGTCTTCGACTGAAAGGGATTCCTTATTAGCCCAATTAACTTGTGGTAGGGGCTAATCTTCAATTCGCTTCTGAGTATACATCGGGAGAAGCACATCCTCATCATCATCTGATAACCCTTCTATGTCTTCATTCAAATAGTCCTTCATCTGATGGAGAGAGAGCCTGTTGTAACCACGCCTCCGCACCTCGAACTCATCAACACAATTAGCCCAAAAATCTTCAAGTGCGGATATATGATCATAGTTCTTCTCAAGTCGGCCAGCGTAGACACCACGAGGATCAAATAATCGTCTCTCGCTGTAGGACTTGAGGCCGATTTTATATAACTCATCTTCCATTGCCTTGGCATCTGCAGCAATCCTACATGTGTAGATTCCCAACCCTAATGGAAACTGAAGAGAGGGTTTCCTTCTATTCCTCAGGACTGTATGAACATCGTGGGCCTGCCTTAAGAATTCCATGAAGACGACCTCATCCGATGGGTACCTTGGTAACATGAGCGGGGCACCTGAATAGCCATAGACCCTGAGATAGGTGAAAGTGGGAAACTGTATGAACCAATCCGCCCATTCCGCCATCGCTGCCCTGGCAACTGGAGATATACGAACATGTAACTCGTTGTTCAGGTCCCGCACAGTGTACATCAGAAAAGCCTCGTTCACTCTTTTGTAGTGATGCAACGACTTCGTGAACTCCAACTGGGGATAGTAGTTATATATGTGTTGTACGCTCAACGATCCCTCGGTGTTCAACCCTCTGAATTGACCTTGATAGGCTACCGGGTAGACTAGGTACGACACCATGTGGAATACATGAAATTGAAAATATTCTGTTATTTGCTGATGTAAACTGTCACTAATCAAGGTAGGCCAATCATAGAATTCAGTTTTCTTCATGATGTGGGGTATGGCATAAAACATCCACGGCTGAAACCTGGTGGCATCTTCTGAGCGAGTGACCCTGTTGAGCAAGGTGATAATGATGGCAATCTCGTCCTTAAACTCTCCTCGCCCGACATTCTTTGGTAGAGTCTTATGCTTTTCTTTCATCCACCTCTGCGAAATCTTCTTACTGTATTCATCTTTGTGCACATTCCATATCCTTTCACATTCGCCCTTTGAGAGAGTTACGCTTTCAGGTCATGGGGGAATGGAAAAACACTTCTCAATCATATCAGGCTTTAGACTGCAAATCAATCTGCCATCTGCTGACTGGATCTCCCTAGTAGCCGGGTTGTAATGCTTGATGCAAGCGATTACAAACTCAAGACTCTGAATTGATATAGGAATAGACGCTGCTGCGAGGAGTCCAGAATGTCCCAGGTTCCTGATTGAGGTGTTGCCTGCGCTCTCCAAGGCATGTAGATTGAACACCGGCTTGATATGATGCAAGTCTGTCTCAGCCGTTTTGATGTAGTCATGATAGAGAGCTGATTCAGTCTTGAAAACATTGGGAGTGTACTCCATTTTGGAAAACTTGAAGAACGACTGTAAACTCGCCCTAGTTCTGACAAGTTTTGAGCAATTTCTATTTTTAGAATGCTGATTTTTCGCCAACGGAAAAAAAATTTTGAATTTTTTTTTGAGATATGGGTTTTGTTTAGAAATCCGTTACAAGACAACCCAGATCGTCCGTTTTTGAAAATTTTGAATTTCGCCTGAAAAAGCAGCAAACCCTAATTTCTTCAATTTTCCCCGAAAAAAGCTGGCACCTGGGTTTTGTTCAGAATATGATTAGAAACGAACCCAGTTGATTAGATTTGCAAAATACTGAGGTTTGATCGAAAAAAACAGCCAACCCTAGATTTGAAGCTTTCTTGAAAAAAAAAGCTGTGATATGGGTTTTCTTCAAAAGACTGATTGGAAAGGACCCAGATGGTGGAAAACTGCATGCACTGAGGATTTCACTGACATGCAAAATAAAAGCACTTGCTGCAACTTGATGAAGTTTTTGAAAATATTCTCCAGAAGAATGAAATGAAAAGACCCAGATGATTGAAAAATGAAATGCCTTGGCCTTCTCTTTGAAAAATTTGATCTTCTGGACGAAAAAGCTTGAAAAAGCAAGGGTTTATGCTTGCTGATTCGAAAAATCTGATGAAAAACCAGCAAAGATGAATTCTTGGATCATGAAAATTCTTCAAACTTGCTGTTCCAACTTTCTCCTTTGAAGACCACCTGCAAAAATAATAAAAATTACATGAAAGAGAGGTGTTAAATAGACTTTAGGGCTTGAATTAGGTTTTGCTTTCTTTTGCTTTTATTTCAAAACCCTAAAATCTCAACTTATTGAACTTGGACGCCATCCTTCTTCACTTGTAAATTTGAAACCTTTGAAAATCTTGAAAAAATTTTAAGGCATGAGAAGTTGGGCGCCCTTCTTCACCAGGGGCGCCCATTTCACCCAGTGTTAGTCAAAATTTTGGCATTTTCAACTTTTCTTCATTTTGACCCTGAACTTATCCTCCGATTTCTCGTTTGCAAATCGATCCGATGGGCGAGCTGATGGTTTCATCGCGGAGCCAGATTGATTCTGAGAAAGATGTTCTGGAGGTACTTCTAACGAAAGACTTCATCTTAACCTCCAAATTCATGGGTGCCTTTTCCTTCCAAGGGCGCCCATTTTACCTAGAGTTAGCCATTTTCACGATCTTCAAATTTCTTCATTAGCTACTCTTCTACAGACGATCTCGTTGAATTTGGAGCTCTGGGCGTCGGATCGACTGTCGACTGAGCTCATCACGAAGCTGGTGAAATATTGAGAGGGGTCTTCTGGAATGAACTTTGTCAAAAAGTGAAATTTAAACCCTCAAAAGTTTGGGCGCCCATCTTGACTGGGGGCGCCCCTGTTCACCAGAGTTTATTTTTTGATTTTTCCCGTTTGCTTCTGAATCTTCGTTCTTAACCTTCGTTGGACCCTCTGTTCGGTGCTTCAGATCTGGCGATTGCGACCTCCGATAGGCGAGCTGAGTATCTCATTTGAAAGCTGGATCAACCGTGAAGAGATCATATTAGACACTCATCTGCAAATTCATCTATTAGGACCCTTGAAAACTTGGGCGCCCTTCTTCACCTGGGGCGCCCATTTTACTCAGAGTTAGCCATTTTAATCTGTTTTTTTTTTTGACTTCGAGTTTGAAATCTTCATTCTGTACCTTCGTCTTCGATTTGAATTTGCTAGAGATTGGAGAGTCAGATGATCTGACGAAGACAAGCACGTCGAAGCTGATTGAAATCTAAAGAGACTGAGCATATTTTCAAACCCTAAAAGCGAGATCAGAGGCCTCAAAAAGCGGGGCGCCCTTCTTCACCAGGGGCGCCCACTTTATCCACACTTAGTCAATTTTTTGATATTTTCTCATTTTCTCCTTCTGACATCAGTCTGGAATCTCCCTATTCAGCGTTGAATTCCGGATGACTGGATCGCCTGATGACTGCGCCGTTGAATTCGTTGCGGAGCTGACAGAGAACTAAGCAAGTTTGACTGGAGACACAAACCCTAATTTTGACATTTGATGCCCTAAAAAGATGGGCGCCTTTCTTCACCTGGGGCGCCCAAGTCTGGCAGTGTTAGAAAATTTTCATCTTTTTTAAATCTTCTTCTTCGTTCTTCATGCTGGTTCATCATTTCGCCTTCTGCTGAAAGTTTGAATGCTGAAACTGACACCTGGCAGCCGACTGACCTCCATTGATGACCTCGGAGCTCTTGATATGCTTCTGAAAAGCAGAATAGACCCAGTAGGGCAAAACTGATTTTTTTAGATTCTGACTGCACAAGCCTGATATGGACGTATTTTGAGCCAATCAAAATCAGTTCGGACCCTGTCGGACCAACTTTCTATTTTTAAAAAGTTTTGCCAGTATCCATTTCCAAAGAAACCTAGAAAAACCCAGAAAACGTTACTAATTTTAGAAAAATTTCTAAAAATAGCAATTTTCCTAAAATTTAGGGATGAAAAACTAATATCTAGGTTTTGTAGATTAAGCTGCTCTTAGCAGACCCAGATCGTCAGATTTTGACAATTTTGCGTTTTAACCCCTCATGCAAGACATGCACACTCAAATTTAGACCTTTTTGACTGTTTTAACAAGACTTTTACTCATTTCTTAAAAATGTCTAAGTATAACAAAAAAAATTTAATTTGGGGTACAACAATGTCGATAAGTGTGCATCACATTAGTGACTTGAAATGGAGCAAGTTGTAGGGATGCAACTTGAATTATTGTGTAGACTACACTATCCAAAGTCCAAATTGTAACACTCACAATAGTGCAATAAGCAACGTGGGTTAGCCTTTGTGGTTTGGCCTAGACGTGTATCTAAGCTTGCTAAAGCCATAAAAGAAACCACAAAAGGTTTGACAAAAGTATGGTTACTGCAGGAGTGTATGTCCTTGTGCAAAGTGTTTTGTGCCACTACCAAAGTACGTGCAGTAATTGCTAGAGCTGAGTGGATAGTCCTCACATTACCATGAGCATCTAAAAGGTGCTCTGTTGTACTATAAACCATGGAAGTGTTATAACAAGTACCACAATTCATGAGAATGGTCTTGACAAAACTTGTTTGGTAGACCCACCTAGATTAGGATTGAGTCGTGAACTTGATCAGGTAAGTAGCAAAACTATATCTAAGGGAGTTTCGTAGTGAATTGGTAACATAGATTAATTGCCTAAGGTAATAGACTTGTGAAGTTTATGTTTATTCCTTTTTTTCTCGGAATAGCCTGAGCTTTCATTTGTATCTAGATTAGTTTCATCATAGTTTTTAGTTAGTTTTTAGATTTTGCAATTGTTTAAATTTACAATTGAGCTTTAGGTTTAGTTAGAACTTCTATCTTAGCTTCTTGATGATATGATTTTCTTCCTAGATTAGATAAAGGTTAGATTGATTTTCTATCCTTTTTTTTAATCTTTCTGGTTATATTTTCATTCTTTAGTTTGGTTCCTTTTTAGTCTCTTGCTTTAGCATAGCTTAGTTCTTTAATTTATAATTACTTTAACTCTATATATTTATAAGGTTGATAAGTAGCTTAGAAGTCTTTGTTTAGTTTCCTTGTTTCTTTAACTTGTTTTCTTTAATTAATTAATTTATTTTAGTTGAGCCTTGCAGTTTTAGATTAATTTAATTAGGTCATTAGATTTAAATTAATTTCATTAGATTGTAAAGAATTTCCAAAAGCTTTAACGTTCAAATAGAGACATTTATATGACTTACAAGCCATCATTTCAGTAAACTCAAAAGGAGTTAATTTTCCTTTAAAGATTTTAACATCCAACACAAACAAAACTCACACAAACTAATATTCAATAGTTTAGCATTGCAATTTCAAATATCTGCCTAGGCTTCACACTTTTCCATTTGATGTTAAGCAAAATAATTAAATAAAGCAATCAGAATGATGCTAAAGAGTTTATTTCCTCAACGTGATCATTAGTGTCTTGCCTTTCATAATTTAGCCTACAAATTAGTATTGTGTTTATGTAGTTCTTTAAAATTCTGAAGTTGAAGGAAATAGTGTATCCTCTTGAAGATGTCCACCTCCAATAAAATTCATCAAAACCTGTAAGATACCAGTTTGTCAACTTAATTGCAATCACATTTTGGTCTTTCAAATGAGTTTCTGCAATACTGAAACTTTTCTTTTGTGGATTGGGCTTAGACTCATGCATTGAAAGCATTGCATTATGATTAGAATGATTCCGTATTAACTTTCCAATTAAAGAAAAGGTACAATTGTTGTTGCAGAGGTAATATTTTCCAACAAAAATAATCTCCAAATGATCTCCAAGTGGAATTCTATAAGAAAAAGCAAACACAATTACCAAACTATCTAAAACTCTGCCAATGAACTCTCAATATTATGCAAATAGGAGAGCCAATTGATGACAATCTGTTGGGTGAAAATTATGTAATCTCTTTTCGATAGATTACACAACCTTGATTTCAACCACAGCTGTGTGAGATGTAATCTCTCCTCTCAGAAAGGGGAGGTGCCCTTCTTACTGCTGACTGAAACTAAAGTAAAACTAATTAAGTATTCACAAAATGTACACTACAATTACGAGATGGGGGGTGTGTCACATTCATACATCTCTCTTTTTTCAGAGAATATGTTTTACAATGCTTCATGGTTGATAATTCTAATTCGATACAACTTTAAACTAAAAACAAAGCAGTAATTCCAATATCTCTATATTGTCAAAGCAAAGCTTAGAGATACCAGGTATGATAATAATAAACAATAAAATAAGAAAGAAAAGCTCATGAAGGCACAAAGTCGTTCCATAGCTTTTCACCAATGGATCCTTGAAAGACGTAACGTTTGTCGTATTAGAAGCACAAAGTCTTCTTAGATACAACAATTCCATGAACAATTACAAGCACAAAGTATTGTAGATAATCCACCAATAGCTATCCAAACATAAACACAAATTTGAATAAAGAGTGCAACACAAAGTCTACAGAAATTTATTCAAAGCCCTTAGATCTCACACACTAATCACCACCAATTTGATCAAACCATAAGAGAATTGATTCCACTACAAAGTCTGGTATACAACTTTCTTCTTTATTGATCAGATTCAGATTCACAAAGATGAACACAAAGTTTCATACATTTGTTGCAAAATGAGCAGCACTTCGTTGCAAGAGATAAAAGATAAAGATTACAATGGAATTCCCTTTTATTTATAAAAGAGAGGGAAGAGCAAATCTAGGAAATTAGATGAGCAAAATTAGGAAAGTTAGGTGAGCTAAATTAGGAAAATCTCACCGAACTTTGACTTAGTCAAAAATGTTGTCCATCTTTTTGGGAAAACATCTCATATTTTACATGTAATTACCTATGTTCCACCAAGTTTCCGGTACGGGGGGACGGCGGGATGAGTTTCAGGGACGACATTTTTTTGAGGGGATTTTTGGGGACGGGAGGACGGGTATATATATATATGTTTCCGGTATGGGGGGACGGCGGGATGAGTTTCGGGGACGGCATTTTTTTGAGGGGATTTTTGGGGACGTGGGGACGGGTATATATATATATATATATAAAGAGAGAGAGAGAGAGAGAGAGAGAGAGAGAGAGAGATTTTAAAAATGTAGGGAAATTTCAAATATTCATATGAGTAATGATAATCATGTTGTACCCAAACCAAATTTTTTTGCTTCACTAAGGCATTTTGCTAAATATAGTCTTAACCTTGTTAAAGTGATGTCAGAAGATGGTTTTTGGGCCTTTCAAGTATGGAGCTTATGTAAGTTTCATGTCAGTGTGATACTGAAGAGTTTTGAAAAAAGTAAAAATCTGAAGGAAAATCATCAAATTTTTCTAACTCTGGAGAGGGGAGCACCTTTTAGAAAAGGCGCCCTATCTTTTAGAGGCTCAGATCCTATTTTTAGGGTTTATCACTTCCAAGAACATTTGTCCAAGATCTCGCCAGCTTCGCAATGAGCTATCAAGCCTGTCAGCTGGACGTGTTTAGCTCAAGTTACGGGAGATACAATGGAAAATGAGAGAAATGAGAAAATGGCTCACTGCAAGCAAAAACACGCCTCTAAGCCAGGGGCGCCCATCTTTTTGAGGCTCCAAATGAAGGTTTCAGATCAAATGACACCTTTGAGGTTTGTTTCTCGCTCAATCCAGCTTTGCGTTGCACCCTTCAACACGTCAATCAAAGTTGCTGAAAAGCCGGGACGAGGAGGCGAACACAGGGTAGTCTTGACATGGTTTTTGCGACTACACCAACACAGAATAAAGTCGCCAACGGCTACTCTATCCTCTCTTGAACAAAGTTTCCTGCATGCTAAGATTGCGAGATAGATCATACATTTAACTCCAATGTTCCTTCAGTGTGAATAGTCTCAGTTGGCTTGATGTGATATTGCTGGTATTTCAAGGGGACTTACACAATTGTTAGACAGTTGACAGCAGACAGCGGACTAAGGGCTTTCATGTAATTCAAATGATTTGGCAAGTGAGCACAAGTTCCCTAATTCTAACCAGAAATGAACTGAATTTAAAATGAGTATAGGGCCTAAGAAGTTTACGTTCTATCTAAATGCAAGATATGTGGAATTCGACTTCAGTAGACTTCAACCGGATTTTACCTAGCCTCGCATCGGACAGCTTCAGCAAAATTGGTGCAATTTTCAGAGGAGTAACGAAGAATATTCAAATTATAATTCAACATACATGTACCATCACAACGATGCATACCAGCATACGAACCACAATCGAAGTTAAGTTTGAAATGATTTCTAGTTGATCACGCAAGGCAAACTCACCATCAAGAAGTTGCTAGTGGTATGGATAAAGAGAAGCTACTTCGATCAAACACCACAAATCCACAGTAAACTACTTGCATGAAATGAAAACTGCACTACTTTAAGCTACTTCAAGTTGCTACGTGAATTGGAAGGACGAAGAAGCCTCAACAACTACTCATAATAAAGAAGAAATCACCATCAATGAAAATCCTTTTATTATGAAAGCATTCATGACAACTTCTTACAAAGTATTCAAAGGGAAGACTTTCCTTCCTTTTCAATCTATACTATGCTAAGATATTACAACTAAAGTACCTCCGCTCTACTCTCTAGTCTGACGTCTAAATTCTACCTCTACTGAATTACAAATGAGGGGGACTCCCCCTTTTATAGATGGCCAAGTCCAACGGACGGCTTAGATTACAATTGGCTGGATGGCCCAGATCGTGCCACCTCAGCCCTAAACAAGATTCACCCTAAAAACCGCCACCAAGAGGAGTGGGGTAATAAATGAGCCATTAATGGCCACCATCTTCTAGAAGATTCCAGCCTTGAAACGCGTTCACACTATTCCTGATCTTCTTTCTTGACATTGTTCTTTAACTTCTTCTTTGTCACTTGAGTTATACTAAGTCTCAACACTTAGCCATTTTCACAACTTTTCTTTCTTCTAGGTTGAAATGTAGTCTCGGAGTATTTTCTTCATCACTTAAGTCATCATTGCCTGGTCTCGATGTTTTTCCTGCAAAACAAACAAGGAGGAGAGCATTAGAAAACTTCATAATATAAACTCAACTTACTTACTAGGATTTTCACGCTCTAACTTCCAAGCGTTCATCGTCTTCACTAGCCAGCTTCGCGTTCAAATTCTTCACGCCTTAGCCAAATTTCCAACCCATCCTGCATTCTGCCTGGGCATACTTCACTCTGACATTTCATCCACCAAGGCAAATTTTATCTTGAAAACACGTTTTATTCTTTGCCTTAGAAATTTTTCTAAATTTTCTCTAGGAAATTCACCAACCTGGTGCTCATTTAAAATCTTCACCTCGAAATCCCCAACAAGCTGTGGAAGACCTTAAAATCCATTCCTCATCGATAATCATCAATACCCAGAAGAAAATTTCTTTCAGAATGCGTCAAACTCATGGGTGTACAATGAACGGGTTCATTTAATTTTTCTTGAATTTTGAACCTTTAAAAATATTTTTAACAATTTTAATCCCATTCTTCAATTCTTGTGAACATTTCTAGTTGCTCTGACTTGAAAAATTTTATTGTCAATCCTGAAATGCCAGCATCCTCTAACTTCATCCACTGACAAATTTATTCATGCCCAGGAAATTTCATCATCTTGCAATTCTAGGCGTATTTTCCTAAGGAAGAAAATATTTTGCCTTAGAAAAATTTTGAACCACTTTGAAAATTTTGCCTTGGGAAAAATTTCAACTTCATTCATCTTCCTGTGGTGAGAAAATTCATCAACTTCTCTATATTTCTTGAAAGCACATCACACTTAACATATTTAATTTTTCACTTGGCAATTTCCAACGCCTAGGCATGTATTATTCATCCCTTGGCAATACTCTCCATTTGAATCTTAGGCGCATTTAGCTTATTACCAAGGATTTAAATTCCCACGCCTTAGCAATTATCACTTCACCACTTAGCAATATCAATTTTCAAGTCTAGGCGCACTTCTCACTTGAAGGGGAAAATTTAACTTTACCACGCCTAGCATACTTTACTTTTTAATCACCCACCATCTTACACACTTGGGCGCATATCTCATGTCATGAAGGATGGAATATTCAACACCATCTTTGACCTTTTCTTCATCTTGGCGCATTTGAGAGGGTGAGAGGGATTTTAAATTTTCAACGCCCAACATATGACCTTTGAGCTCCCTTCTCTTGTCTTTACATGGCCTCTTTTGGGCACATTTAGGCATGCATGAAGGATGAAACTCCCAACGCCAAGCTTTGACTCCTTTCCTTTGCTAACTTTTGGCACATTTTGAAACTTCCAACGCCTTCATGTTACTCTTGGACTTCCAGCCTTTTGTCTCCATATGGCCCCATTTGGGCACATTTTGGGGTGAGAGGAGGATGAGTTTTTAACTTAGAATTTTTTTTTAGACATCTTCCAAGGTAGGCGCATTTTGCTATATGTGCAGGATGAAAGTTGTTGACTTTCTTTTGACTCATTTGCTGCATGGGCGCATTTTGCATAGGCTGCAGGACGAAAGTTGTTGACTTTCTTTGACTTCTTTTGCTGCATGGGCGCATTTTGCATAGGCTGCAGGATGAAAGTCTTGCCTTAGAATTTGTTTTCTTGATGTCCCTTGTAGCTGGGCGCATTTCACATGTGATGGAGGATGAAAATTAACACTTAGAAAAATTTCTTAGCAACTCCTCAAGGATGGCGCATTTGGAGGTGGCAGGTGGATTTGACAATGACTAAGAAACTTTTTCAAACTTCTTCATCCCTTGAGGGCGCATTTTACCCCTGGAGGTGGATGAACACTTGGAATATTTCCATGCTTGGCTTGCTCTCCAGCTGAAGTAGGCGCATTTGGCCTAGGGTGGAGGATGAAACTCAGACTTACACATTTTTCTAACCTTCTGCCAGGGTCTCCATGATTGCTATTTATAGTAAGTCCTTCAATTCTTGCATCTTTGAAGCTCAGAATGATTTGAAATTTCAAACGCTGCATCCTCACGACCCTGTTACCCTGTTGACACTGCTATTTTTAGTTGGCCTGCTATTTTTTTAGCCCATTTCTGAAGGTGATTTACTATAAATAGTAATTGTTCATTTCTAAGACCTCCACAACTCCGATTGACTTGAAATCTGAATGACGTGCTCCTCACCACGTGACTTGCCTGCTGACATCAGCACATGCAACTGACTTGCTATTTTTAGCCTGTTTCCAAAACGACTTACTATAAATAGTAAGTGCTCCGTTTGACTTCAAATTTTACCAGCAGATAGCTTGAAGGATACTGATCACGGTGGTTTACACCGGTTTTCGAAAATTATGCCTTTTTACCCTCTTTTCGCCCTGCTGAAACCCTAATTTGTTCCCGCATGCATATCAAATGATCTCCGTTTGTTCTCGCTTTCTGTTGCATTGCGACAGCCTGTGGATTTGAAGGCCGAGGCGTCGGATGCACCTCGCTAAAAATAGTAAGTTCCCAAATGAGTGATTATCCCTGCTTTTGCATGTCATATCACAAGCTCGAAAACCCACAAGGAATATGCAGACATGCAAAGAAAATGCTGACATGCAAACCCTAAAAATAGCTCCGGAAGACTGAATTCTGAAAGTCGTTATCTCGCTTTGCATGTCACACCATCGCGAAGGTCTCAGAAAACCCAGAAGGAATCTCCAGACATGCGAAGAAAAAACTCTTCATCTAAGCCCCGAAATTTGCCCCGAAAGCTGGACTGCTAAAAATAGAAAGTTGTCTGTTTCAGCTCAAATTTTGCATGCGAGCAGCTTGATGTGCTCCGAATGTAGCATGACTGTCGGAATTTCAAAAAATGTTGAAGGACAGCCTATAATTGTACACTTACTAAAAATAGTAAGTACTCAGAATTAGATGAAAATTTGCTGAGAGCCTGCTGGAAGCACACTGACAACAATGTTAAGCTCTGTTTTCAATTTATTTACTTCATTCGACCTCGGACCAACCAAGAAAGATGAAACCCTAATTTTCAGACTAGGCCAAAATTTCACGTTTAGGCTCACAAACGGGAACGTCCCCCAGAAAGGCAGATATCAGAAAAGAGATAGAGAGAGAGAGAGAGAGACAAAGACCAAAGCCAAAAAGATCAGAATGGAGCAAAAATTAGGGGTCCCCATCTTGAATGGGGCGATGTGTGAAAAGGTCACAACAGGTAGAATCTTGATTTTGAGGTTATCTCTAAAAGCGAAAGAGCACATTTTCAAAAAGGCGCTTGAACTTTTGAGGACTTTAATGCCTTCTGTTTGGTGATCTCAAATATTCAGTTTGTTCGTGTTATGTCCAACTGACCATTGCCTGTCTCTGTCAGATCAGAAAATGACTCAACAGCCTGCAGTCAAAGTTTCAATGATATTTTGGTCAATTCCAGAAATGGCTCTCTAGAGGAAAAAGAGCACCTTTTGAAAAAGACGCCCTCCTTTTTCACCTTTCAGATGATGTTTTCTGAAGAAGTGTGCCTTTGTAGTTTTTTTGTGAAATGGATTCAACTCTGCGTTGCACCAATTTGCCAATCCTGAAAGTTTGCTAAATACGAGATACGGAGGAATCAAGTTCACCTTCGTAAGATGAAAATGATGAAAAAATGGCTAAGTCTGAGGTCAAAAGTGCCATTTTTGCTAGGGGCGTTTGGATTTTTGAGCCCTCAGATCTTAGTTTTGTGGTCTGCAGTCTCAAGGAGTGTTTTGATCAATTTCAATCCTGCTTTCCAATGCATTCGTCAGCTAGTCAATCAGGCTTGTCAGTCATCTGGAGTCAGGGATTGAACAGAGGCTCTGGAGAGGTTAGAATCCAGAATTTTCAACAAAATTGGCTTAGTCTGAAAATTGCCAAAAGTCAAAGGTTGACTTTTTGAACTCAAGATGAAGTGGTGCCCATGAATGGTGGGATTTTAATATTATTTTAATATTTAAAAATTCGATTTTCTAAAGGGATTATTTAAATTGCTAAAATTGGCAATTTTGTGCATGCATGTCAGTTAACTGAATTGCATGTTTCAGTTCCATGAAAGGTGCCACCTTTTTAGGGATTATTGGATTTTCAGTTAACTCTTCAAGGCCCAATCAGGATCAAGTCGAATATTTTATGGTCCAATCATAATGATTTTATGAGGTGGTGCTTTATTTAGTGCATATAGTTAACTGTTGTGAGAGCCAATCATAGCTTAGGCGTCCATTTTGAAGGCCCAGTCAGTGGTGCGTTTTATTTTGAAGCCTATTTTGAGAGGTGCGCTTCTATTTGAGAAGATGGATGATTTTTTATGAAATTCATTTATTTAAAGGCTTAAATCGCCATTATTTCATCATTGTCAAGCAAGTCGTGCCTATTTAGAGCTCCAATAATGGCGATTTCTTCATGCATGTGAGGATTCAAGGTGCTACAGGTGTCAGATTTCAACATTTTTCGTAGCATTGGATTCAAATTGCTCAGAGGAAGGCGTTTCTAGTTTTTGTTTTCAATTTGCATGCAGGTTACATCAAATCCAAGTCAGAGATAGGCGAATTCTACAGAAGCAGAACAAACAAAACCTTCTATCTTTTGTCTTATTTCCTCTATTTCTCATCTTAGGTACTTTCTACGCATGTCAAAGAAAATTGGCAAACATTCAGCATTCAAACATCTAAGCTCGCGCTTTTCACTTTTCAACATCAGAATTCTTGCTTCTATGCTTTTTCAAATCTAGCCCTTTTGCTTTTTCAGAGGGATTTCGTTGCATGGAGGCCTGAAATACACTTTTTTTAAAATTGCATCATTTGGGTTGCTTTAGATTTTCATTCTGCATAACACCCATGTTCTAGATTTTCTCGAGAAAAATTGCTCTGAGTGAGCTCTAGAACCAGTGTTTTTCAATAAGGACGTGCATGCTTGCACATTGTCCACTTAAATTAGTTGTTTCGGTTAACTGATGGTAGCTTACCAATTAACTGTATAGTTTGCTTTAGTAGGGTTTAGCAATAATCTTGCATGCATTGCAAGACTGTAGTTGACTCAAGGTGATTTTAGGGTTCCCTACACCTTTTGATGTCTATAAATAAGAGTTTTTGCTCATTTGTACATAACTTTTGCACGAGAGAAATATATGTTGTGCCTACCTTGACTGTAATATTGCTCATTCTGTATTTGTTCATGAGTATTTATTGTGATAATGAATTGTTATGCCACTTGGGTTTCATGCAATTATTATGGTGAATGCTTGCCTTAGTTAGATATAGTGGCTAATTCGATCATAGATTGTATGTGTCTCGCCTACGCAATTTACTGTCCTAGTTGGCTATCCTTTGTGTTTTGTATTCAATAAACTTATTCAAATTGAGTTGATAGTCGTGCCACCTTGCCTTCAAGTTAAGAATCTGTACTTGGTTTATCGTGTGATGTGTGTGAGTAATAAGCCTATTCAAACAAGCAGATAGTCGTGCCACCTTGCCTTCACGTTGTGAGTCCGTACCCGATTTATCGTCTAATAATCATTCCCGCTCCGTTTCCTCATGCTCTAAATTCTTGAGGGGATTGGATAGTTAAGTTACTTAGTTTTGTGTGTTGTAGTTAAGTCTTGCGAAACCAGAAAATACTTAGTTGCAACGTATAGAGTTTATTGCAAACCTTGTGCCTCTTACAGCTGAGACAAAAAGACAGGATATAGTTTAATTTACTTTTCAACCACTTTTGTCCGCACAACGAGGGAGCTTCCCCTCCTAATTTGAAGAGCACTCATCATGTAGTGTGCATAGTTGTCTGTACCAACTTGCACTCCATAGGTGTTAGTTGTTACGCCAACAATCACATGTGCATAGCTGTCCGTACCAACTTGCACTCTAGAGGTGTTAGTTGTTACACTAACAAATCATAACAATGAACATTCATAAAGTTGCAAATGTAATCACCAATCATATTCACATATGCATCATAGAGTCAAACAAATTAATACTACAGCTACCTAAGTGCTTCCATGGACCATAATTCATGTCAAACAGTCAATGTGCATATGATATAAAACAATAAAATGCCCAAAGGCTACAAGTTTGCACTACAAATGTCAAAATGACAAAGTCACAAGTGTCCAAAACATAGTAATAGAAAGTATGATAGCTGCCTCTACTCGGCATCTGCCAACATTGCATCAAAATTAGACTCAGAGTCTGAGTCACTGTCATTGTGAGGGCCTGGCTCATCTAATGGAACTCCAACCAATCCCTCTGTTAGTTGTATATCTTTACTTTGTTGTCGGCCGTAGTCGGCCAATTGTTAATAAAACTATAGATTAGTAAAGAATAATAATGTCATGTACTTTCGGGAAAGCATGTTCCGATTATGTTAATGTTAATGTTGTTATGAAGCGTCGTGTCGGTTGGTTATCTAACCACCGCCGAACGTTATATGTAGTCGGCTGGGATAGTCAGGAAATTATTATGAATGAGTTTTGGTGCCGATGTTATATGGTAACGCAATGCTGATACTCCTTTGTACATGATATTTTCTGAGAATGAATAAAGTTTCTGGTGTTCAAATATGATATCTTTCAGTTTACTGTTCTATCCTATGTTTTGCACATGACTAGTTTGCCAGTAGTACATAAGATTAGAATTACATTCCGTAGGCAAACATTTGGCACCATTGCCTGAACGGACTAGGGCATCATCTGCCATGGCAGCGTAATGGGTCAACCAGCGGAAGAACCTGTAAATGCTAATGAGGAACGAGAAGACTCATTGACAGAAGATCTGGTAAATTTGTGGAAAATATCGCTACGTGACCACGTGCGTAGGGAATCCCACATTCGGGAGATCCCTGAGGAAGTCATCTGGGATCGGCTGGAAGTGAACGACGAGGTAAACCACCTCCTGAATCGCATGCCTAGGTTACTGGCCCGCCATTTCATTATTCTGCAAGACTTGCGAGAAGAAGAGGATCGCGAGCGCCGAAGGCAGCAAATCGTACAACGTTGTGAAGATAGAACCAAACGTGAGGAGGAAGAACGAGATACTAGCCGGCGCCGTACTTCCGGCAACCAGCAATGATCGCTTGAATAACTAATAAATGCCCGTACGGCCGAACAAAGATAAGCATCAAGTACCTGACGGGCACGGGACTTCGGAAGAGCAATTTTGGCGATCACTCAGGTTGCAAGAGCAAGAAAATCGGCGAAGACGACTAAGGCAAGTCGGTAAGGAATTGGATGAAGACTTAATTGAAATAAATCATAGCATAAAAAGAACATATAAGAATAGACACATCCATTGAACAGGCGCACCACAGTTTGTTAGAAGGAAGGGATGAAGACCCCTTCAGCACTCCACACGCAGGAAAATATAACCTCCATGAAAATGAAGATGAATTGAATAGTAGCATCAGACGCTTTCAAGAGTTGTCCCTCTCGGACGACAACGACGAGTTAAGGAGGGGAAGGCCAGAGCTTAAGACCCCAGGGCAGAGAGAGCATCAAAGAGATCCTGAGGAGACCCACGGTGTTGAGGACGCTGAGGGAGGACGTGGGAGTGACTCGTACGTGGCCAAGAGTGCAAGTGACGCACAGGGACGTAGCGAGGAATCCACTAGTCTAATCGGGTCCAAAACACAAGGAGGTCAACAAGGAGGTCAACCGGTAAAGATGGCTCATCCAGATCGGCAAAAGTTGCCGAAATTCATGGGGAATGGCTCTGAGGATCCCGTACGGCATTGCAAGACATGCGAGACTATTTGGATAGCCAGCGGGCAGGATGACCCCGAACAGTGGCTGAAGGCATTTCCAGCAACGCTTAGAGACAGTGCCATTGATTGGTACTCGGAATTGGATCAAGCGCAGCGAGCCACATGGAGGGTCCTGAAGCAAAATTTTCAAGAGGAGTTCAAACTTCTACGGGACGATAGTGAGATTGTCACAGAAATATATCATACCAAACAAGGAAAGCACGAGAACGTACGGACCTACAACAGGAGGTTGAAAGACTTGATAGGAAAGCTGGAGGCACAGCCGGCAGATGGTTTAAAGAAAAGATGGTTCATTGAAGGACTGATTCCCTCACTTTGGCGGAAAATGAAAGTAGTACCGCCATCCTCGTACACGGAAGCCTACAATCAGGCGATGGATATTGAAAGTGAAAATAGGACTTCCTCGAAGGGGAAGAAGAGGGATGACGATGAGAGTGCCGAGGAAAGTGACGATGAATCGGCAACCGTACAAGCCCTTCGGCTGGATATGATGCGGATAATGAAAGAACTGAAGGCCGACAAGGAAGGATCCAAAGAGGCCAATGAATTATGGTGTACAGGACTGTAAAACGGAAGGTCACACAAAGGCAAGTTGCCCAAAAAAGTTATTCTGTGACATCTGCCAGGTTATGGGACACTCCGTCAAGGAGTGCCCATACAACTTAAAAACCAAAAGTTCGCAAGTATTCTTCACTCAAGGCGAACAGTCAACCCCTCCAACCACGCCACCAAAGCCACAGAACAACAATGCATCCCCTGGAGGCTACCGCAACAATCGGAGAAATACACCGAGAAGCAAAATTCAGTACGATAGCAAAGGACGACCGATGATCCAATGCCAGAACTGTAATGAATGGGGTCACTTTGCGAGGGATTGTCAGAGCGGCCAAGGCAACGGGGGAAAACTGTGCAAGTGGTGTGGACCGGGTGATCATGAAGACACCGACTGTCCGAAGCAGAAAGGAAGTATCAATATGCTGGAGGTAGCCGATGAAGAAGTCTTGGCGATTACGAGGGCGCAGTCAAAAAGGGAAAATTATCCAGACCCTCGTACGGAGAAAGAAAGATTTCGGGAGGCCAAGACGAAAGTAGAAGAGGCAATGGCGAATGAATGCAGGAACTCTAAAGCTACCAGTACGTTGCTACAGTCAGAGTCGGAGAAGAATATCGTACGGCAGGTGCTCCACACGACCGTACCCATTAAGGTAACTGATCTCTTACAAACGATGCCTTATCTCAAAGTAGCACTTACGAATGTTATTGAAGAAAATCTTCAGAAGGGTTCACCAGAACGTATGCCAGAAGTGGTAGCCGAGACTTCAGACCCAATGCTACTAGCAGTAAGCATCGGGAGGAAACCAGCCGTCGTCGAGATGGAAATCCTGGGAATGAAATTATCTAATACCATCGTCGATGGAGGTTCGGGAGTAAACGTACTGCCAGAGGAAACCTGGAAGTGTTTGGGTAAGCCGACCCTTTGGCCCCCGACATTCCACCTCGTGGGAGCAGATCAACATGGCATCAGACCGTTGGGTACACTAATGGAACAAAAGGTCTTAATCGGCATGCAGCTATTCCTCTTAAATTTTGTAGTCATTCCATTGGAGAAAAAGGCGTACGATGCACTCCTGGGACGGGGATGGTTGATCGCTGCCAAGGCAACCCACAACTGGAAGCGGAATACACTCTCAATAGAAAATCGGGGGAGGAAATACACCATTGATCTGAAGAACCAGGCAGTCAGTGAGGATCTAGCATCTTCGGCATCTGAATCCGGAGGAGACTCAGACGATGATGAGAGAAAGTTAATGGAACCAGATGAAGAAGGGGTATTAGAGATTGGAAGTTGCTCGGAAGATGAGACCAGTTCACTGAGCGGACTGTTTCACTGGCAAATGGAGGATTATGAAGTCTTCCACCCGGATTGCCACATGCTGCAGGTCAAGGAGGGGGAAGCAGAAGAGGACAACGGCTCGACCAGTGAAACATTCCCACCTGAGTACAGAGAATATAAAGAAGGTATGGCAGAATTGGATGTGACGCCAGCCCACAAGTTTGAACAAGACAAAATCATTAAGTACGAGGAACCAACGCTGAAAAAGGTAAACCTTGGGGAATCAGCCAAGCCTAAGGAGATTTTTGTGGGTGATGATTGGGACCCTGTCCTGAAAGCGGCAGCGTTCAGAATTTTCATGGAATATAAAGATGCTTTCGCTTGGACGTACAAAGATTTAAAAGGCGTACCACTGGAGTTATACGTACATAGGATTCCTCTCGTACCGGGAGCCCAGCCTGTACGAAAGCGACCGTACAGAATGAACAAAAATTATGCCGCTAAAGTACAGGAGGAGATTGAGAAGATGCTGGAGGCCGGCATCATTTTCAAGGTGGAAGTCAGCGAGTGGGTATCGCCGATAGTCATATCATTGAAGAAAGAGAAGGAGCAAATTAGAATCTGTGTTGACTTTCGTAGTCTGAATGCAGTGACCATAAAGGATCCATTTCCCATTCCCTTCACCGACTCAATTCTGGAAGAAGTGGCCGGGCATGAAATGTATTCCTTTCTAGACGGTTTCTCGGGTTACAATCAGATAAGTATCGCGGAGGAGGACAAATTAAAAACCACGTTCGTCGTCGAGGACGGAGTGTATGCATACAACCGAATGCCGTTTGGATTATGCAACGCACCAGCTACATTCCAGAGGATAATACTACACATCTTTGATAAAATGTCGGTAGGTAATTTCAAAGCCTTCCTTGACGACTGGTCAATCTATAGTGATAAGGAAAAACATTTGAAAGCCTTAGGCGAGTGCATGGAACGGTGTAGAGCAGCACGCCTTGCCTTGAATCCGAAGAAATGCAGATTTATGGTGCCGCAGGGGAAATTGCTCGGACATATTGTGTGCAAAGCTGGGTTGAAAACGGATCCTGACAAAGTACGAGTCATCGTACAGATGGAGGCTCCGGAGAACGTCACCGGTGTGAAGTCCTTCCTCGGGCATGTGGGATACTATCGGCAATTCATTAAAAATTTTGCCCAAGTGTCGTACCCTCTCGACCTGCTGACGAGGAAAGGCCAACCATTTATATGGGCTGAAGAACAAGAGAAGGCATTCCAGGAACTGAAAGATAGATTGATCAGCTCACCCATATATATGTATCCGGACTGGGATAAGGAGTTCCACGTGCATGTAGACGCCTCTAATTTTGCCATCGGAGCAACCCTAGCGCAAGTGGGAGCACACAGGTTGGATCACCCAGTATTCTTCGCCAGTCGGCTACTTTCAAAGGCAGAAAGGAACTACAGTACGACTGAGCGTGAGGCACTAGGAATGGTTTACTCCGTACAGAAGTTCAGGCATTACCTCCTAGCCACGCCGTTCACCTTCTATGTGGATCACCAAGCCTTGATGTACCTGGTAAACAAGTCGATTATCTAAGGACGGGTGAGTAGATGGTTACTTTTGTTGCAAGAATTTACGTTCTCCATTATCGTACGACCAGGAAAGAGCCATGTTATTGCCGATCAATTATCCAGAATCCGATCGGGCGAACCTGCTGAGGGAGGGGTGAATGAAGACTTTCCGGATGCACACTTATTCCAGATTGCAATATTGCCATCATAGTACGAGAAGATTGGAGAATATCTGTCCACATCCACGTTCCTGAAGGAAATGCCACCGGCCGAAAGAAGGAAGCTCGTACTGAAAAGTAAGACATTCCAGTTGATCAATGGTTTACTCTACAAGATGGGACCCGACCAGATCCTCCGGAGATGTGTCGTCGAAGAAGAGATACCTGGCGTACTAAAAGAGGCACATGAAGGACTGGCTGGCGGCCATATGGGACCAGATGCTACAGCAAGGAAAATTCTCTTGGCAGGCCTATGGTGGCCGACGATGCACACTGATGCCAAGGAGTGGGTGTTAGGCTGCGACACTTGCCAGAGGGTCGGGAAACCATTAAAACGGGATTTCATGCCATTGCATCCCTCACAGCCGCAAGAATTGTTCGAACGATGGGGATTGGATTTCATTGGACCATTAAAAGTGAGTCACCTGCATCGATGCCGATATATTGTGGTTGCTACTGAATATTTGACGAAGTGGGCGGAAGCTCGAGCGTTGCCAGACAATACAGCACAAAGTACGGCAAGATTCATCTACGAGCAGATAGTGACACGGTACGGCATCCCCATTCGGATCACAAGTGATCGTGGAGGGCACTTCGTTAATCATGTTATCAGGTTGATGACAACAGAGTTCCGAATTTTTCACAACCTGTCAAGTCCGTACTACCCGTGAGCTAATGGCCAGGCGGAGTCTACAAATAAGGTGCTCGTATCAGTGATTCACAAATCATGTGGCGTGGAAGAAGCGGACTGGGAAGAAAGGTTACCAGCCGTCCTATGGGCATATCGTACGACGTACAAGGTAACGACGGCCCACACACCTTTCCAATTGATGTACGGTCAGGAGGCGGTGATGCCGATGGAGTATATGGTACCAAGCCTGAGGATAGCCATGGAGAATCGGTTGGGCGATACTGAAAGCTTGAAGGAAAGACTATACCAACTGAATAAGCTGGACGAGCGAAGGGTGATGGCACAATGGGCGACGGAGAACATGCAATGGCGACAGAAATATAGGCACGACAAGCATCTCCGACGAATGAATTTCCGACCGGGACAGTTAGTTCTGAAGTATAACGGCCGTAACGAGATCAAGCCGGGGAAGTTTAAAGTTCGTTGGTTGGGACCGTTCCGAGTACGGGAAGTAGGTGATAATGGCTCTATAAAGTTAGAAAATCTCGATGGGTCACTGATATCGGAGGCAATCAACGGATCGAAGCTAAAACCATATCAGGAGAGAAAAGAGAAGAATACTATCGCCATCAATATCCTGGGTTATGCCACAAAGGAAGATTGGCCTGTGCAAAGTGAAGGGCCGAGGGAACAAGACTGGGGAGTAGGAGGTCCCAGATATGTAGCAGATGCTGTTTGGGCAGAATCGGGCCGAGATCAAATAATTGAAGAAAGGTTGGCAGAGAAGCGAGTGGAAGGAATTGCAGTACCACGGATACACAAGCACTTAACCAATGCAGTGTTCGGAACCCCTGCTCTTTGGCGTCGAATGGGGGGACATTGGCACTATGTAGCCCCTTATGAAGGAGTAAGACGGGGATATATAGCCAAGGACTTGGACATGGAAGCCCAAGCGGAAAAGGAGAAACAGGTAGAAGGACAAGATGAGTCCCAAAATGATGACGAGGAGGAATGGACTGATGAGCAATGGGATGCTTACTTCGAGAAGAAGGCCCCTTGCTTAAAGACAGTGTTGAAGACAAAAGATACGTTTGTGTCAATGGTGGACGGGTATACAGAAGACCTTCTGAAACAAATGCGTCGAGAAAGAAGAAAAATACCAAGGGTTAGGAAGATCGCAACTCAAGATGGACTCTGGAAAATAATTCCTAACCTGGCGGGACCACCAATAGTACAAGGCGACGATGTTACGTGGTATCAACAGTATGGCAGACGGTACGTCGACGGAAGTTTTCGAGGTATTGGTCCTGCCCCTTTACTTGATAAATGGTTTGATATAGAATATATAGGAACGTGCTGCGAGGAAGAATGTTATAAAAGGCCACCACACACATGTAAATGGTATTACACCTCGGAATTAAAAGTTCGGACACACAGCGAAGCTAGAGGAATAAAAAGAAAAGAAGAGAGAAGGGAGGAGAGAGAAAATGAACAGAAGTGGAAAAAAATAAAAAGAAAAGAAGAGAGAAGGGAGGAGAGAGAAAATGAACAGAAGTGGGAAAAAATAAAAAGAAAAGAAGAGAGAAGGGAGGAGAGAGAAAATGAACGGAAGTTGGAAAAAATCAAAATAAATAGGAAAAAAGCTATGAAAATAAAAGAAAATAACAGAGTAAGGAGGAACAAGGTGAATGGGAAGAAAAGAGAAAAGAAGAAAAAAATAAGAGAAACGTAAAAGAAGTCAAAAAAGAAAGCAAAAGAAGGGACAAAAAATTAAATAATAAATTAAATGGGTCGGCCATTAAGAGAAGTATTAAAGTGCTCAAATTAAATAAAGTGAGGCGAATTAAAATAAACGCCTTGAATATTGAACAACCCGTACGGCCAAAGGAGAAATTGGCTGAGGGAAATAAATGGCGAAAAATCAAAGGAGAGAACATTAAAATAAAAAGTTGCCAAACCTCGACCAGGAAGAAAAGCGTACGGCCAAGGGGGAAAGCGATTAAAATAAATAAAGTTAAAAATGAAATAAATATAGAACCCCAACTCGTACGGCCATTTAAAGAGGAGATAGTTTGGAGACAAGGCGAAATACAGCAAAATCACAGAAGGAAGGAAGTGAGCAAAAACCCGTACGGATTTATCAGCAGCAGAGGCGCGCCAGGCACAAGGAAGATCGTATGGCACCCTCATCAGTTTTGAAGTTTTGAGGTCGTACGGCATTCAAGGGATTCTCAGACCGTACGGTATTTACAAGTTTTCCAGTATTCATTCTATTGGTCATTGAAGGTCGTACGGCCATTGCAAGTTGAAAATTTTGCCAAGTTCAGCATCGTACGGCATTTACAAGCCCCTCAGTCTTCACTCGGTTGGTCACTGGAGGTCGTACGGCCATTACAGACTGAAATTTGTGCCAGGGTTGACATCGTACGACAGCTTGTTGATCTTCTCCAGGTCGTACGGCATCAGGACATCAGGAGATTTCGTAATTCGTACATCATCATAGCAGGAGGTTTCGTACGGCTTTCACAGTGCTTTCAAGTCGTACGGCTGTCACAGTGTCTTTAGATCGTACGGCATTTACAGTGTTTTCCAATCATGCGGCAATCACAAGGTTCCCAAACCGTACGACCTCAAGGTTGCAGAGTCGTACGACCATCCATTCAAATCATACGGCCTTGGCAGCTCATTTGCCTTGTACGAATTTCACACATTTGCCAGATCGTACGAAATTCTAAAGTAGCATGGATTTCAAAGAACCTGCACAGCATACGGCATCAATTCGGCAGTTTTCATCAGTTTTCAGCAGTTTTCGTCATTTCAGCGGTTTTGCATTTCAGCGATTTTGGTCAATTCGGTAGTTTGATCAGTTTGGCAGTTTTGATTAGTTTGGCAGTTTTCATCATTTCGGCAGTTTTGATAGTTTCGGCAGTTTCCACAACTGTCTAGAGATTTATAAAATCGGCTGGAATCGCCGAACTGACAGAAAGATGGACAAGGGCAATAAGGCTATGCAGCACAAGCCAAAGGTAGCCTCGGCTGGAAAAAGAAAGAGGATGGACGCTGATAATGAAACGATGACATGGGAGAACCTGACTGGCAACGAATGCAAACAGTGGTGGCGAAGCACTCCCGATGACGACTCCCTGAAGGTTGCGCTTCGGCACGCTCGGGTAGACAAAGCTGTGCTAGTGCCCTTCTTCAATTCTCGAGAGTTCGAGCCTTGGCTGAAGGCGATGGTGGATAACTATTGCAGGCATACGCACAAGTCAGTAATTGATTACAGAGGTTGCCGAGTGACCATTTCAGTTTGGCCGCAGGACTTTGAACAGGTGTTTGGCGTTCCAGCTTCGGGAATAGGGGTTAACAAACCCAAGAGGATGACACAGGGACACAAGGAATTGCTGGTCAAACAGGTGTGTCGAAGTGATTTGACAGCGGAGGAACAAAATACCATATGGAATGCTGGCAACAGAGGTCTCCGAAAACACTACTTGGCAACAGCGGAATGGAAGTGCTTGCTCGACTTAATGAAATGCCGACTTACAGGTGCTAGCCGAGCGTCGGACATTGCTATCTAGATGATGGACTACATGGTCGGACTCCGCGTTGGCCGAGTATACAACTGGGCGAGGTTACTCACGGAGCGGATGAGAGAGTTCTTATCGCAGAGGCATAAGGCCTTCTACATGACCCAGCATGCCATAGCCCTCTTTCTCGATGCCGTTCACACACAGGTGCCCGAAGGCAATTGGGGTCGACTGCAACCACTTACTCACCTGGATCCTGGATTGCCAACAGTATTCTACTGGTCGGAACTGGAAGTGAAGCAAGCCGGCGAGGGCACGGCTTCAGGAAAGAAGAGGAAACGAAAGGAGGCGTCGGTGGAAGAGGAAACATCAGCAGAGGAGACCTCGGAGCAGAGTGACGCATCAGACAGAGAGGAGCCCATTGATTTATCTTCCTCGCCCTCGAAGTCTAGTCCACCGGCCGATGAGGTGTCCGTCGCCATCGGGGGTCAGGAAGCCGGCGAGATCGACATACCAGTGTTGCAGCCGGCAGGATTTACTCTTCCCGCACCGCCAGCAAGGAAGAGTACACAGTCGGTGACATTCACTCTTCCTGTTTCGTCAGTCGGAGCCGGCCGAATGTTGAGGGTAGGTGCTTCACTGCCAGGTGCATCGCCAGGGTGGGCACCACTTGCCACCACGACATCACAGGGGGCAGTCACTGTATCGGCAGGTTCCATTGCCTCGGTCAAGATATTGCCTTCCATTACACCACCGCCAGGATCGGCAGCGACAGGAGTGGCAACCTCAACTGGGGGAATGATGGCGGCCACTGAGGAGACTACTCCAACCCCAGGAGCACCCGAGGTAGCACAGATTGATAGCTGGTTGGGATCGGTAGGCCTCATTTTGGACGTGGCCGAGCAGCCAGACCAGCAGGAGAAGAGTCCCTGGGAGGGACTGGGGGATGAGGAAGGGCCAGTCGTTCACACTCAGCAAAGTGAGACGGCCAGACTTGGCGAGGATGCACTCGCACACCCTGAGGCTAGCATAGCAGAGGCTCCAGAGACAGCCATACATGAGTCTCAGCAGATAGTCGGGGAACCGCCCCAGGAGGAAACAGAACCTTGTACGCCTCCCGATGATGAGGAGAACGAGGAGGGTGACTCCACGGGTGGATTTGTCGTAGAAATGTCACAGCCAGACCCATCAGACCTAGTGGGCACGGTGCAACGATATGTACAGGAGCTCGAGCATATGGGCAGGTTGATGATCCGAGTGGGACAGGTTTCCAGGGACCTCAGGATTGGTCGATCTCCTCTAGTGGGCCAGGAAGTTCACCGCATCCGAGGATTTGTACAGATGGGGTGTGAGGCTGAGTTCGCACGGATATTCGGCGAGGGGTGGCCAGCAGGAGAGACTCCTGCTATGAGGAGAGCCTGGCGAGGTCGACCTCCGAGACTAGTAGGGCGGGACGCCGAGGTCCTGGAGAGCTTATATTACATAAAGCTTGCCTTTCGGGATGTCTTTATTCTCATGAAGCACCAGATATTTTCCACAGAGGTAGAGGTCTCACGAAGAGTGGACGCCTATAGACTTTTGCAGAGGGTTAAGGACAAGTCCACTACTACCATAAAGAGCATCTAGAATGACTTGGCCGAACAAACTCGGCTTGCCAGTGAGAGGGGAGCTCGATTGGAGATCTTGGAGCCTCGGGTGGCAATCTTGGAGGAGGAAGCACAACAGAGAGAGGCAGCATGGGAGCAACGAGTGAAAGCATTGGAAGATCAGTTGGCTGCAAAAGAGGTTGATTTAGCAGCCAAGAGTGCAGAAGCGGAGAAGACAAAAAGCCAACTAATGGAGGCAGCTCGGATGGTGAAGGCGGCGAGGGAAAGGGAGATACTGGCAGATCGGCAGCTTCGCACACGTACCGAGGAGGTGAGACAACTGCGAGCGGAGCATTCTTCTACTACGCGGACGTCATCTGTGCATCCAGGGACGCACTCCCTTCCCCCTACTTCTCATTGATCTTGTCTTGCTATGTACGTCATCTGGAAGACGACTTCTTTTTTTGGGGGGGGGATGATGTTAGTCGTATATCTTTACTTTGTTGTCGGTCGTAGTCAGCCTTGGTCGTAGTCGGCCAATTGTTAATAAAACTATAGATTAGTAAAGAATAATAATGTCATGTACTTTCGGGAAAGCATGTTCCGATTATGTTAATGTTAATGTTGTTATGAAGCGTCGTGTCGGTTGGTTATCTAACCACCGCCGAACGTTATATGTAGTCGGCTGGGATAGTCGGGAAATTATTATGAATGAGTTTTGGTGCCGATGTTATATGGTAACGCAATGCTGATACTCCTTTGTACATGATATTTTTTGAGAATAAATAAAGTTTCTGGTGTTCAAATATGATATCTTTCAGTTTACTGTTCTATCCTATGTTCTGCACATGACTAGTTTGCCAGTAGTACGTAAGATTAGAATTACATTCCGTAGGCAAACACCCTCCTGTCTCTCCTCCTCCTCAATTTGTGCGACGTCCTCTGGATCAACATCCCTGATCCCACCGTAACGCTTGAGTTTGTCTATACTCAGGAGTCTGACAATCCTAGAGTCGCAAAGCACTATGCACAACATTAAAAAAAAGAAATTTAAAATTTGCCTTTTTTTGTGTTAAATTTGCTGCTGGGAAAAGGGGGACGGCGAGACGGATGAGGGATGGCTAGGCGTCCCCTATCCATCCCCTAGATGGCTGGCCATCCCCCATCTGCTTCTGAGACGTTTCCTCAATTCGGGGACGTCCACGAAAAAGGGGACTTTTTGGGGACAGCTGCCAACCGTCCCCTACTCATCCCCCGTCCCTGAGACATCCCCGGTACAAGTACGGGGGGAAAAAACCTAGGGGACGTGTCCCCCTGTTTCCCTGGTAATTACATTTGATCAAAAGACATTTAAGATGTTGAAAACTATTTACAAAATGCGTAAAGGAAAGCATTAAAATATTCAACACTGGATAAAAGAAACCTTCATGGTTCCTTGCTTTGGGTGCGGAAGTCTTCATATCTCTTCTTTGTTTCCAGTACGAATGCATCATTTGGACCATCAGTGTAATCCACAATAGTGTGAACTCTGGTGATTGATCTTTTAGCAGATGAGTGAATCTTCTTGCATCTGTCAAGATGCGTCTTGAGATTATCAAGAGTTAACCGTATATCACAAATGACATGCATGGAGGTCTTTGAAAATTTTGCATCCTCCACTTGCTTCATGACGGCTTCCTTGTAGATCTGGGACAGTTCACTTGCCGGGACGAAAATATGATCTTCATCAAGGAGTTTACCCGATAACTCCTTAATTCCATTTTCAAGGATAGTACGATGTCCTTCGACATCTTCTTGCACTTGGTAGAGATCTTCGATAAGAGACTTGATCACTTGAATGCAGTGTTTGAGTGTTTCTCTTACTGCCACATATTTCTCCTTGTCGGGAATTACCCCAACTTCCACCAACTTACTGAGCTTTGCCTACTTCATTTGTGACCAAAATGATAGGCATTTTTTCCATTTCTTTTCGCTCTTGGGAAAGAATACTTTCTTCTTTAGCAAGCTATGATTTGAGCTTGGCCATCTAAGTAGCTTTCTCATCTGCAACAACTATGACCTGAGAACCATGTTATATTATTTCATCAATGAAATCATACAAGACTTTACCCTTAGAGGCAAACTTCTCTGCCTTTTTCACAGCTGGGTCCTCAACACTTATCATAGTCAAAGGTTGTACATTGCCTGAAGATCCTGCAAGTCTCCTCAAAACAGCTGCATAGCGCTCAACCTTCTGCTTGTACATATCTCGAGCTTGTTCCATCTTGTCAAGCCTTCCAGCCAACGCATCTAGGACTACTTGTGCATCTTCCTTGGCACTTTCATTTGTCACTTTGCCGAGTTGGACTCTAGTGACAATGTATTCCTCCATGTTTACATCTCCTTCCTCTCATGGCGGTATACCAATCTCTGCAAACTTATAACTAGTCTTGTCAACATGAAGTCTTGAATGTACTTTGGCCTTTTTCTTCCCCTTGGCTTTTGGAGGGGCTATCTCTTCAAGATCGAGCTCTTCTGGAGAGATCATTTGTTTCTTCCGCTTCGATACTTGAGATACCAACCAAGGGGGAAGAGAGGAAGTGTACGCTTCTTGATTGACCATCAACTCTTGTGTCACAGCCACTTTTGTAGAAATGACTAGTATGGTGACAATTGGGGTAGTATCTGTCATGACTACTCCAATAGATTGCACACCAAGTTGACCTTGCAAAGATTCATTCATGAATCCGTTGAATTCAGCTTCAAAAGTGATGTCATAAGATGGAGATGACAAACTGGGGATGGATGATGAAGAGCTTGACAAAATACAAACAATTTGTGTATTTGAAACTGTAGGAGGAGTGGCAAGCACAGTTGATGTTGCAGGGGAATGAGAAACGTCCACTGCATGTACGGTAGATGTGGGAAGAGGAGGTGGAGGAGTGTTAGGATTAGGAGGTGTATGAGGAACATTTGAAGTTACGGGTGATGATGTTTGGGGAAGGTCTTCAACAACATTCTCATGTGGAGATAGAGTTTTTTCTTCATCATGCTTGAGTTCCTATTTATCACCTTCTTGTTCACCTTCTTCTTCTTCGGACTCTTGTTTTTCTGTGGAATCTTCTTCCTCATCAAAATTTTCTTCTTCAGAATCTTCTTCTTCGACATATTCCTCGCTTTCATTTCCTTCTTCTTCGGAATCTTCCTCTTCAGAAGCAGGCCCTTTTCCTTTTGTATGAGATGGTTTAGATTTTGTGGCCTCTGTTTCTTCAACTGCCTGTGTATCCTTCTTGCCAATAGTGAACTTGATTCTAGGGCCTCTTCGGGAAGAAGAGGGAGTAGCTGAATGCTTGTCTTTTGTGCGGAGTTCCTGTTGTTGGGTGGCTTCTGCTCCAAGTTCTTCTCCTTCTGATTCTGTCCTAAAGGCTTTCATCTCGTAACCATGTTTGTGTAACCATTCTGTTGTGTTGGCCAATATGGGAGCAAGCCTTTCCCTGATGGAAACACTTTCCTTCTTAGACCATTGTACTGCAGGCAAAGGTCTCCTAGAAATTTCATTTTCATCATAGGCAGCGTTCATGATGTCACCAGGATCTTTGAAACCCTCTGGTAGGTCAGCAACACCAAGATCCCTGATCCGCTCTACGGTTAGCCTGCAATAATCCATTTTGCGGACATCCTCTTCATCTCTGCATTCAGCCCATATGTCTTTGAAGCAGTATTTGTGTCTGTGACCCTTCAATTTCCTATTCACATTCTGGTAATCACTTGACGAGATTTGGAGAGAAACTGCAAGGATGGTGAATCAACAGATGTTAGGCGAAATTGCAGAATTGGGAAGCATAAGGCAAGCAAGCAATGTGGAGCAAGCGTGAAACAAGAAATTTGGCACGGAAAATGGAGTGAGAGCGAAGAAATGGAGTTCAGAGTGAAAACGAAGCGATTTCGAAGTGTTAGAAGGAAAAACTGTCATTTATGTAGGAGCGCTGAAAATGTGCAGGGCACTTTGAACATTCAAAGTGTTGGGGCACTAAAAATCAACGCCCCTGCATATGTGAGAAGTTATTTTGAGAATAAGTGTCAAGGCGCTGAAAATCAGCGCCTTGACATCTGAAGGATAACACATCAACATGCTCGGGTGTTGAAAATCAACGCTCGAGCATGTCTTCGTTAACTTGGAAAAATGGAAATGCATAAGCGGTCAAAAACACTGTTTTGACATTTTGGAAGGAAGTGAACTCCATGTAGGAGTGGTGATTTTCACCACTCCTACACTTGGAGTTGATCAAAAACGTTTGTGTAATGGCGGTGAATTCCTCCGCTTAAACATTTATGGTAATCAAAATCATGGTGTGATAGCGGTGATTTTTATCGCTTAGACATTGAAGGGCTGATAACTCAGTGTTCGAGTGGTAATTTTAACCACTCGAACAATGGAAGCTGGTGATAATCTCCATTTGAAAACACTTGAAGACTTCGACGTATCTGTTGGAACAAACAAATTTGCCACCTAGATATTGAAGACTTGGATGGAAGATAGGTGAAAAGAAACGTTCAATGAGAAGCATGTGTTTAACTTTAAAAACCTAGGGCACAAATGAAGAAAGGAACATGGCGAAGGTCAAGAAAACATAGGCCACGAATGAAGAGAGGGAATCAAAATCGAAAGATGAGGAGATTCAAAAACCCTCTGAAAGAAAAACGTATAGGCAACATGGAAAAAGAGATTTACAGAGATTATCAAAAACGAAAGGAATGAAGAAACGTAATGAAGAGAGAAACAACATACCTTGTAAAAACGCGAAACACTAGATCAATACTTGAGAAAAATCTTCAAACGCGGGTTGGCTTTGGGCTTTGAGAACGTCGAATACGCAGAGGAGGTAAATGAAGATTACAGTGAAAAGGATTAGATAAAAATTACCTTGAAGTCGCTTTAAAAGAGATAATAAATGCAACTTAAGTTGCATTAAATAAGGTGGACAAAGTGGCGAAAAATATGCAAGAGCAGTGAAATTCACCGCTCATGCATATTTTGACTTGATGAACCATAATGTGCACAAGCGCTGATTTTCAGCACTTGTGCATATTACAACTTGGACAAAGTGTAGGAGTGCTGAAAATCAGCACTCCAACGCTTGGAGAGAAAACTTGGCTAAGGTAATATGTAGGAGTGCTGATTTTCAGCGCTTCGACATATTTCACAATTTTGACTAACTCTCAACTTTGAGAGTTCGCAAAAATATTCGTTTCGAAGATCTTTGAGAGACAGACGTGGGGGAACACTCAAACGAATAGTTTGAGATTTTGGACCGTGCATCGAGGTGAAATGAAATTCGCCTCGTTTTGCGTGCTTGAACATCACAAAACTACGAAACGGACAAGTTTCATCAGGGGGTTATCCGTGAATCGAGCGCTGCTAGATTCCATGATAACACAATCTAACTAAATTCAATCCCAAGGACTTCAAAAGAGAAATGGTTTGGGCTAGTGACCTTACCAAACACCTTATTACTTCTTACAAAATCCTCGCAAATGCTCTATCTAGGAAGATTATACGTTGTGTTTCAATCGTGTTTAAGCAAGACCAGTCAGGAATGATGAAAGGCAGATTTATTTTTGACAATTTTATAATAATCAGAAGTATGTGAATCTCATTTAAAAGTTCCCAATATTGAATAGACTTCAACAAGGCTGACAATAGGATTGAATAAGGCTCCATCTTGTAAATGTCTTTGATAAAATGTACAAGGTTTGTATTGAATGTAGTAAAAATAATTATATCATAACATTTGGCCACCAAAGGACATCAGGTGTCTGAGAACACATTAAAGGGGTCGTCTGTGATCCAAAAATAACAAATGATGCAAAACTACACAGAACACCCAAAAGAAGACAACTAACATAGAGCAAGACTAAATAACCTACACTGTCACTGCAACAACTGAGATTAACTGACAGGTGAACAAAATATTTAATTGATCTAACTTGCTGCAATCATCCTCATCCATCAAAAACCAGTTGAAATTCAATCATGATTGGCATTATGGTCTTCTCAGCAAGCATGTTCTCATGCACAATGAAAGCATGCACAACAAACGCTAGCAATCCCTTTAATGGTTCCTTGTGCAGTCCTGTGACAAGTTATCCCTAGTGTCATTCACTCCATCCCAGACAGCCCAACTAAGGCTGTCCTATCGTGTCAAAGGCTTTTAAAACAGGGCTGAATGGACCTTAGCCTGGATGCAAACAGTCACCAAACTTTCAGCTTGCACAGCCTGAAATTTTATAGGGGGTGGAGGCATGGTAGGCCCTTGCAGAGCTTCAAGATTACGCATGTGGAGAATGTATGGGAGGACAAAATTTTATATGGCTTTATGAGCTCAATTAACTTATGAAGTTTTCAAATGCTTGCAACAAGATGCAGTATATATTGATTCAGATTAGGGGGTTTGGAGATTGTTTCTCCTATTCTTTTGTTCAAATCTTTCACGACAGAAGGAAGGTGGTCAGTATTGCATCTCCTTTAGAAACCTGAGACACATTCTAGGACATTGTTTGGACATGTCTCTCTCATTTTGTTGTTCAAATCTTTCATTGTGGCATCAATAAAAGCAAGGGAGGTGATCATTATTGTATCTCACTTGAAGATGTTAGACATTGTTTTAGTTCGTAGATTCCCATTGTGACCCAACAGCGTGGTTCTCTAGATCTTTATTGGCAGGAAGGCCCTAGGTCTGATATGGATTAAAAGATTTTGTTGGTGTTTTGAGTTTTCTGAAGCTCATATAGAGGAGCAAAAGAACTGTCATATGGGTGTCTTGGCAGAAGATGTGTAAGGATGCAATTAAAGGATAGAGGTGAAGGCTCTGCATGTCCTAAGTAGGTTACAAAAAACTAGAGATGGCGTTGCACAACTTGCTTTAGGATAAACAGGTGGAGTGGAAGGATTTCCTCTAGTTTGGTATATTTTCTCTTTTCCATGAATGCCTAGGTAGCATAGTTATCATGTCCTGATATGCAATTATTACATAAAAGGGATATTTAGGGTAGTGGTCGGAGAAGCTCCATGACAAATCCTAATTTGCTACCAAATAATAATCCAACAAAACTAGGACATCAGAGTGCAAGCAAATTATGTGATGTAATTGTCAATGCAAAGGCCTCCAAACTGATTAAATAGCATCCCTCAAAGAGTTTCAGCTGCCTAGTAAATGGTTATTGATCATCTTCAATGAAACTATAAGTGGCCATGAGATGCATGGGATTTAGCAACAAGATTGATTTGGACGTTCTCTTCTCCCTCCTTGCAAGGTTGGGAAACAATTGGAAAATAAAGGTTTGTTTGGACTCCTAACTATGACAGCATGGTATTGTGTCTGACTTCAATATATGGTGCTTGTTATGAAAAGTGTGAAACTTTAAAACAATTTTAAAAAATAACCATGCATAGCAGCATGCAGTGTTTGTGCATCCAATGTTCTAAAACTAAGTTATCAAAAATCTAAGTTTAAATGTGTCTGACTCAGTGTATGAATATCAATCTAAAGTGAGACACATTAGCATGAGATCTATGGAATAGATAGTAATGATAGAAAGTAAAGAAAAACAACTTTTTAAAAACTCTAGCTTCCAGAACTTTGTGCTAATCCTAAGCGAATGTATTCAACTATTTGAGTATATTGTTCCTTCACAAAAAATGTGTCCATTAAAATTAAACAACATAAGCACTGTGGTTTAAACAGGAACCCGAATTCTTCGAAATCAAAACAATTAATTTAATTCAATCAAATAAAAGATAAAGGTATCTTACTGGGACAACAGTGTTGACTAGGCCCATTTCCATTGCTTCCTTTGCACTATAAAATCGGCAGAGAAACCACATCTCTCGAGCTCTTTTAGGCCCAACCTGAACAAAACAATTAAGTAAATGAGGTCAATGGTGTCCTCAATAAATGTACAAAGAAACTGAATTGATCTCCTTGCAGCATGCATTTTTGTGTTGATGTGTCCATTATCAGCAATCCTACTTCTTTAAATCAGAGGATTGATGAATGCATAACTATAAGGATTGAATGAGTGATTTTACAGCTATTAAATATATTCAGCATACCCAATGTAAATAGTAGAAATAAGCAGTAAACAGCTATACATGCCACAAAAGAATGATTTGTTACTTCACATGTCCATATAAATATATGAACTGTTATCACCAAAGCCTATGCCTTGGTGATACCCTTTTCAAAATAAACTCATATGACAAATATACTCGGTTGCCTAGCAGCAAATATAACTTGGTCAACTTGATGCTAACATATATGGAAAATACACCAAGCCCCCTTCATTCCCATCCACAGTAAAAGATATAGGTGGACTCCCAACTAACTGAACTTGTTCTCCCAGCCTAGGTTGGTTTTGTTGCAAGGCATCACTCACTGCTGCAGCCATCTCTATTGCAGGTCTTAATTCATCCAACAATTCATCCCGATATTGTTATTGAGGTGCCAAGGAAGTACCCTGCTGCAGCTATGCTTGGGAATGTGCTATGTGATCTCTTTCTTTTTTTTGAAAGCAGCTTCCCATTTGAATCTGCTGATGCCCTAGATTGGTTTGGTGTCAAAGCCCTCAACCCTCTTTCAACTCCAGCAAGTGGAACATATAACATCTTCCACAATTGAAATGTTGAATACCTATCCAGCCACTCATAAACTCTTTAGGCACTCTACTTCATCCTTGGCATGTTGCTTTTCCTTTTCTGCTAGATCAGTGATTTTTCTGATTGTACTTTCCCAAAGTTTAAACCTATTAGATTGATACAAAGCCTCGCGGGAATCAACAGCAGTGCATAGCAAAGAATTTTGCTGGTTTAACTGTTCATTGCAACCCTTGCCTCTTAGTCAGAACTTGAGAGTTGAGACAGTTGTTTCCATCATATCCGCTCCCATACCAACTCATCATTTTCTTCCAATTCTTATTCAGCTCCTTTTTGACCATTTTTTTCCAAATTGATTTTCATGTATATGTGATATTGGTGTGCCTATAACAAAGGCATGTGTAGACTAACATAAGCTGTTGTCATGCCTTCAAGTGTACAACCAGGTTTGTCATATAAGACACATTAGTGAAAATTGTCATCACTGTGGTAAATATATGTTTCAACTTTCAAGCTTCTTGTGAAAATCAATAAAGAAGGCTTGAAATCCTTTGAAATTTTATTTTCTCCTAACCTGCATCAATCAAATGTCTCAACTTCAGCATAGAATTCACCACTTCCTCCATACAGCAAACAAACAAGTGTATTCACTTCTACCTCCACTGCAGATACATTATATCCACCGATTCTATCTGCCGCTGAATTAAACTTGGAAATAATAACCAATATTTCCTTTCTTCCTCATAAGAATCATTCACTTCACTAGATGAACCAATTATCGTCATCTCCTCTTGCATTTTATTTGTTGTACATATGTCTTCATTGTTCCATGTCTTAAATTTGTTTTGGTACTTGTTACAGTAGCCACAAAAGTTGATTGTGCTAGCATTTGTATGGCTGGCTTCCTCTCCTCTGAAGTTCCTTCACTTTATCTCACAGCAGTTTTTCTTTTATCTGATTAATGGTTGTTCTTATAAGAGTCATCACTACTCTCCAGATTTTTGGTCAATCAAGCATTTGTTTTCCAATTTTTTTGACAATCCTTGAATTTCAACAACACTTTCAGTTCATAGGCATACTGTAATGCCTTCTTTATTGAAGGCTAATGCAAATCTTCCCTGTCATATAATGGAAAAATAGATAACAGTAATTGTGCATACAATGCATGTTGAATGTCCCACTACCTTCTAAAAGAAACTAATAAAGCTTCTTGTTTATCTTCTTGACTACATATTCAGCCCAATTATACTCCTTCCCATCCATTAACAAAGAATGTATGTTATTCACCAAAAAGGGTAACTCATAGTTGCTATACATCAGAAATAGCCTTCACATAGAAAACTAATACTTTTTTTGAAATAAATCTTTATAATGACTTCCAGTCTCTTATCCTTCATTATGTCCTTGGATCACCTTGACAACCATTCATCAAAATTTCCACCCTGTTCTTCTTAGCCAAAGTTTATCATGTTATTGTCTCCCCATCATTAGGCATATCAAAGACTTCATGCAACAAGTCTGGCATAATCATGAGCGAATCTACCCATGCCAAATTTCCTGACCATTTGTTAAGTGATAGTGGACCCATGATCTCCACAAGCAATGCTATTAGCTCCTTTACTACATCCTGCATTCTTTCAAATCAAGAAGGGAGTTTGGCCCACATCATTGTCATAATAGAGAATAATCCTTCCAAAAAAAGTCTGCTTTGCCTGTCAAATGTGATTTAGATTTATCTGCCACCTTTTCTGGTTTTGTGTATCGCATCTCATGCTGTATACTGCTTCTACTTTTCAACAAACCATTGAATTTCTTTGTGGCCATATCTGACCAATCAATCACCTATTATTCCCCTTCTGCAACTCGAACTTTAACAAAAGAAGCAGATTTCATTGCTTTTTTGCTCTGTAAACTTGCAAATGCTTTACAAAGTTCATTTATTTGACTTTTAGTTAAATCCCCTTTTAATCCTTGCTATTGTGTCATATTTTCACTTGCCAATGCCTTTTGTGCATTGATTTCCATATTGCAATGACCAATACAATGATTATTTGTGAGGGTTATTGTCATGGACACCAAGCAAGCTGAAACCAACTTCTTGCAAAAATGACTCTCTTTTGGTCTCGTTTATTAAAGAGCAGAAAGACTGTCATCAAATTCTGCAGGAGTTCCCCGCCCATCAGTATGAATGCTTGATCTTCTGGGGCTAAATTTCATAAGCCTTTATCTCAGAACCAAGGCCATTAAGCATATTCTCTCCACGAAGAAGAAAAGGAGGCAGTTGGCTGATGTAATGGAATGCCATTTTCGCCAGATTGTTGCACACCTTATTGCCAATGCCATGGGCTTTCAGTTTCCTCGATTGGAATATATTGTTGATTGAGAGACCTTATACACCAACCAAAGCTTCCAGTAGAAGTGATCAACTACAGGAGAGACATGGCTGCAATGTGAACACAAGGCTAGGCAGAGAGTGAAATGAGTGCCCTCACAACAAATATCAGCATGGAAGCGCTACTAGATTTTTTCATTTTTGTAATATTATATTTTATCAATATCAATATAATTTTCCTTGATAAAAATAAAAGGTTGCTTGCAGTTTTTTTCTTCTTTGTTAGGAAAACTTGGAGCTAAGTGGCTCCAAATCCATAAAAATAGAATAGCTATTTCACTCCCAACCAAATTCATGCTCCATTTACAACAAGATAGCCCACAAAATTCATGAAATGGGGAATCGGCATAGAGACTGACATAATATGTCAATTCAAAAAACAAGGACTCAACTTTGATTCGAGCACAAATATATTTTGCTTCAAGACAAACATCCAACAATAGATACAGGGTGTTTGCAAAGCTTGCCATGCAAGGAAGCAACACATAATTCCTTTTTTAGATGGACACACTGTTGGCGTAACAACTAGCAACTCTGGAGTAAGAGTTGGTACGGACAGCTATGCACACTACGCAATGCGTGCTCTTCAAATTAGGAGGGGAAGCTCCCTCGTTGTGCTTGACAAAAATACTTGCAAAGGGAAATAAACTAAACTAAATCCTGTCTTTTTGCTTCAGCTGTAGAGGTACAAGGCTTTCTCGAAAACTATATACGTTGCAGCTGAGAATTTTCTAGTTTCGCAGATTCGCTAACTACAACTAAACTCAATTAGTTAAATTCTATCCAGTTCCCTCAAGAAAACAGAGCATGAGGAAACGGAGCAAGGTTTGACTATCAGACGATAAACGAGTATAGATTCTCAACTTGAAGGCAAGGTGGCACATCTATCTGCTCAATCTAAACAAGTTTATTATTCACAACACCACACGATAAACTTAATACGGATTCTCTACTTGAAGGCAAGGTGGCACAACTATTATCTCAATCTGAATAAGTTTATTGTTCACAACAATGTGATGTCCCCTCGCTAGACAGTTCTCGGGAACAGAGCGTTAGCCCCTTATTGGACCCTTGTGGGCTAGCCAGTTTGGATAGAGGGTCAGTGGTGCATTTTGGAGAGTTTGTTTGTTCGTGTTTTCAGTGGACAGTGTTTAGATCACAATGAGCGTTGACATTCCAGGAGTTCATCGCTTCTGACGGCACGAGATTATCCTGAGATTTGAGCATTTTACGGGGATTTAAGTGATTAAGTTAATTTATTAACTTAAAAACGCCTTTTAATAAAGTCACCTTGACTTTATTTATATTTTTTATATCACTTAAATCTAAAAAGGAGGATTATAATATTTTAATGATTAAATATTATAAAAGTGCGCCCAACTATTGAAAAGGGATATATTGAAATATTATAATATTTTGAAAACCTAAAAAGGGCGTAGCATTATGGAAATGCGTGCTTTTGCTTTAAGAGGCATTTTTGGCAATAGAAACTCACCTTTTGATTATTTCGAATTGCCTTGAGCATCTTTCTTTGAGCATTCTCCTGTGACCAGGGTTTGATCAATTTGTCCATTGGAGAACGGAAAACTCTTCAGTGTTGAGTACTCTTGAGGCTGTGAAAGATCAGCTGAATCAGTACAGTTGAGAGCTTCACACAGAAGTTCTACAGTTGCAGACAGAGGGATTTTATATGCAGTTGTTTGTCTTTTGCACATTCTAGAGGGTTTCTACTGGTGGCGCCCTTTCCACAGCTTCAGAGACTTTCTTTCAGAGATTCTAATGCTTCCTTTCATGGCCGTACGGATTGCATTGGGTTTTGTGCCTTGAGAAAGGCGTGTGAAGTAATTAATAAAAACGCCTTCCTTTTGAGAGGGCTTTGGCATCTAACATTGGCGGCTAGTGATTTCAGAGGGTTGTGACCAATTTCTGAGCTGGAGAAACCTTGTCTGGAGCTTGGGCGTGCTTTTATGCTGATTTTCACCATTTCCGGCTGTAGACCTGGCCAGTTTCTTATTTAAATAATCTGGAGCCTGATTGGTATGTTTATCATTCTTAATCTATCTGTTGGTGTTTAATATTATATTCTGTACTTTCATTCTGAAGAAATAAGATCAAAATTATCTTTTATGAGCAAAAATATGCTGCGCCCCTTCTCTTCTGTCTAATAAGATTTCTTTAAAAAACTAAAAAAAAAACAATTAAAGACTTAAGAATTTGGGGGTTTTGAGCTGAGAGCCAGCAGGGCTCATCACAAACAACACACAATAAACAAGTGCAGATTCTCTACTTGAAGGCAAGGTAGGCACAACCATTATCTCAATCTGAACAAGCTTATTAAACACAAAACAGATTTGATCTAACTATGGAAAGAATTCACCATTACAATCACATGAAACCCTATGTGGCATAACAATTGATCATAAAAGTAAAGACGCATGAACAAATAACAAAAGAGCAATATTGAGGGCAAGGTAGTGTTGACGTGGTTTTTGAGACCGCACCAACACAGAACAAAGTTTCCAAACGGACACCCTATTCTCTCTTGAACAAAGTATTCAGCGTGCTAAGATTGCGAGTGAGATCACGCTTTCAACTCCAAGGTTCTTGTAATGCGAATAGACCCAGTTTGGTTGATGTGTATATGCTGTGTTCTTACGAGGGGACTTACTTAATTGTTCTGAATGCGTGCAATAACGACCAATATATGCTTTTGGAAGGGACTTTTATGCGAATGATTTGACTTTAGCGTGCAAATTTCCTAAAACTAACCAAGATTATGCGGAATTTGAATGGCTGCAAAGATTTCTAAAATTTTAAATTCTAATCTAAATGCAAATGGGTGTTATGCTCAACTTGAATGAACTTCGAACAAACCTTGCCTAGCCTCCTATAGGACAGCTTCAACAAAGTAAGTGCAATCTTCAAAGGATAAGAAAAATGTTCAAATCACAATCCAATGATGCAATTACCATCACAACGATGCATAACTACACATGAATTTCGACCGAAGTTAAGTGTAAAATGTTCCAGTTGACCACGCAAGACGAGCTTACCATCAGTAAGAACGTTAGTGGTATGGATAAAAGAAGTCCACTTACATCAAACATAAACATCCATATCTAATTACTAGCATGAGATTAGGTCCTAATTGAAGTCAAAGGAAGAAGAAACCTCACGAACTACTCAAAACAAATTTTAAATCCACCATCAATGAAAGGCTTTATTATGAATAGCTTTTGTGACAATCTCTTACAAAATTCTCAAAGGGAGAATTCCCCTTCTTCTTCAACAATGCAAATGAAAACTATTCTAACTCAAAATTTCTACTCTCTATTCTGCTTCACTAATTGCTCACTACTCTCTGATTCTGACTATGACTACTAGAGTACAAATGAGGGGGGGCTCCCCCTTATATAGTTGGCTAGTTTCAACCGACGGCCCAGATCGAATTACAATGGAGGGCTCAGATTGAGCCACCTCAGCCCTAGACGAGTTTGCCCTAAAAACTGACAGAAGGTGGAGGAGTGGCATCATAAATGCTCCCAAAATAGCAGATTCCTCCCTTGACCACTTATGAGCAATTAATGCCCACTACCCTTCTAGAAGATTCTCGTCCATGACCCAGATTTCTTTGCTCTTCTCTCGGACCGCGTACGCCATGAATCGTGCCAGCACTGCGTCGACCTCTTCCTCAGAAATTGATGGAGTAAGATTCAGTTGATACTCCAAGATGGCCACCATTTGCTCATGCTTCTCGCAAGATTTTCCCCAAGTTTCAATGGAATCCTGCGTGCTCTGAATGATCGTTGAAAACGTGGAGATGTTTTCAAAATCCAAATGGGAAAACGTTCTCATCTCAGAAAAGAACGGCTGCAACCCTGCCTTTAGTCCTTCCGCCTCTACCTCCTCATGAGTAAGCCTCCTTGCGAACACCGCCTCCAACGTGTTGAGGATACTCTCGTGAATATTCCTCATAGCCTTTCTGATCCTGGAGGACTCCATAGTGTTGATGTGTTTTTTATGACCGCACCAACGCAGAATAAAGTTGCCAACGGCTTCCCCATTCTCTCTTGATCAAAGTATTCCGCATGCTAAGATTGCAAGAAAGTTCATGCGTTCAACTCCAAGGTTCCTTTAATGCGAATAGGCTCAGTTTGGCTCGATGTGATTTGCTGGTATTTCAAGGGGACTTACACAATTGTTCGGCGGTTGGCAGCAGACAGCGGACTAAGGGTTTTCATGTAACTCGAAAGATTTGGCAAGTGAGCACGGGATTCCTAATACTAATCGGAAATGTACAGAAAGTAAAAGGGGTTTAGGGCCTAAGAAACTAACATTCTATTCTAAATGCAGGATATGTGGAGCTTTGTTTCAATAGACTTCAACCGGATTTCACCTAGCCTCCGTCGGACAGCCTCAGTAAAATCGGTGCAATCTTCAAGGGAAATAGCAAAAGATGTTCAAATTATGACTTAACATGCATACACCATCACAACGACGCATATAAGCACATAAATCACAACTGAAGTTAAACTCAAGGTAATGTCCAGTTGACCACACAAAGCGAACTTATCATCAACAAGCCGCTAGTGGTATGGAATAAAGCGAAGCTATCTTAGTAAAACACCACACACCAAAGTAAGCTACTTGCATGAATTTAAGCTACTTGGATACGAAAGGAAGAAGAAACCTTGCTAGCATTTCATGACAAGACGAATTCCATCATCAATGAAAAGATCTATTATCATAAAATGTGTTACACAACAATTTCCTCAAAAGTTTTCAAAAGGAAAACTTTCTTTCTTCTCCAAACTACACTATCAATCTACTTCTAAGCTACTTCTAAGTTGTCCCTCTACTCTAATTCTACTCTGATCCTCTCTACTGTCTACTTTCTAATGAAATACAAATGAGGGGGACTCCCCCTTTATATAGCTAGCCAAGTCCCAAAAGACGGCTAGGGTTACAATCAATAGAGTGGCCAGAATCGTGCCACCTCAGCCCTAAACAATATTTGCCCTAAAAACTGCCACAAAGGAGAGTGGGGTAATAAATGCGCTATAATGTCCACCATCATCCTTCTAGAAGATTCCATTTGTAGACGCGTTCACACCGTTCTCGATCTTCTTTCTTGGCGTTGTTCTTTAATTTCTTCCACTTGAGGGTCTTCATCTTCGCCACTTGAGTTATGCTAAGTCTTAACACTTAGCCATTTTCTTGCAAATTTTCCTCCTTCGAGATTGAAACTCATCTTCATCGTGCTTCCACTTCAAGTCATCGTGCTCTGGCCTCAACATTTCTCCTGCAAAACAAGCAAGGAGAGGGGTATTAGAATACTTCATGATATAAACTTAACTCACTTACCTGATTTTCACGCTCTTTGATCTTCAAGGGCTCATCGTTTTCACTAGCCAACTTTTGCCTTCTTCATGATTCCTCATGCCTTAGCCAAATTTTGATCCATCTTCTTCAAAGGCGTATCATCCCTTTGACAGTATCAACTTCAACTGCATCTTCAAGAAATTCATTTCACCTGCTGGAGTTCTCACAACCTTGATTTTATCTACCTCTGGCTCAAGGAAACTATCTTCACGAAGGATTTTCACCTTGAAAACACATTTTCTTCACATTTGCCTTAGAAAATTTTCACATCTCCCTTAGGAAATTCATCAACCTGGCACCCCATCAAAAATCTTCACCTCAGAATCCTCAGCAAGCTGTGGAAGACCTTAAAATCCACTCCTCATCGATAAACTTCGATACCCAGAAGAAAATTTCCTCCAGAACATGTCAAATCTATGGGTACCCAACGAACGGGTTCATTTAATTTTCTTGAATTTTGAACCTTAGAAAATATTCTTTCATCAAATTTATTCTCGTTCTTCGATCCCCTCTGAGAATTTTGCTCTGACTTGGAAATTTTTTTTTTTTTTTATTAACCTCGTGAAGCTGGCATTCACTGACTTCACCTCAGGCGACTCATCTGTGCTTCAAGGAAAAATCCACCACCTCTCCAGACTTAGGCGTATTTTCTAAGGGAGAAAACATTTTGTGCCTTAGAAAATTTTTGAATCACTCTGGAAATTTTCCTTAGAAATTTTTTTTGAATCTCTCTGGAAATTTTGCCTTAGAAAATTTTGTTTGCCTGCCAGCGAGAGAAGTATCATCTTTACTTAGAAAAATTTCATTCACAGAGGCGCCTTGTACATTTTATCTTTACTTGCCACTTGCATTTCACTCCACACTTAGGAAAATATTCCCACGCCTTAGAGAAATTTTAAAATCATCCTAGGCGCCTAGCATACTTAGAAGAATTTTAAAATTACGCCTTAATTTATTTCCATCATCTTAAAATATTTTCCAACACACATCACTTCTCCACGCCTTAGCAAATTTTCTAACACCTTATGACTCCCACCACCTTGGCGCATGTAGCACACTTGAGAGGAATATTCAAATCCACGCCTAGCATTCATCACTCTTTCACCACGCCTTGAAGAGAATTTTCACCCACCTTTACCTTATTTACTACCTTTATTTACCTTTCACATTTCAACTTTGGGCGCATTTGAGGCATAGAGGAGGATGGGCGCATTTTGCATGTGCTGGAGGATGAGACTTCTTCCAACGCCTTTGACTCTTTGACCAGCTTCTACACTTGGGCGGATTTGCATTATGAAGTGGATTTTAAAACTTGCCTTTCAACTCATTTGGAATATTCCCTCCTTGCATGCATACGTTTTGTCTCTTTGCATGCCATTGGTTTTGTCTTCACATGCATGCACTTGGGCGCATTTGAGCATGCAAGGAGGATGGAAATCCTTGACCCTCTTTGACTTCTTCTAAACTTGGCGCATTTCCACCTAGGAGGAAGATGGGCGCATTTAGAGGGGTGAGGAGGATATCCGACACTTAGAAATTTTTTAACTTCTATCAATTTCCCTTGGGCGCATTTTGGCATGGGAGGAGGATAAAACTCGTTGACCTCTTTGACCTTTCTCTCCTTTGGGCGCATTTTGTACCCCATGAAGGATGAAAAATTGTTGACATTTTGACTTTGCTTGCTCACTCCTCCTTGTTGAACTTAGGCGCATTTTACTAGTGGAGGAGGATAACTTTCTAACGCCTTTCCTTGTGACTTTTTAGCTTCTCATTTTTGTCCTCACATGGCATGAACTGGGCGCATTTTGCACCTCCTGCAGGATGAAAACATTGACTTCCTTTGACCATTTCTATCTTAGGCGCATTTCTTGCCTTGAGGAGGATAAAACTTCATGCCTTAGAAACTTTTTCAACTTTCCCTCTTTCTCCTTGGGCGCATTTTGCCCCTGCTGCAGGATGAACTCACATTTTCAAAAAAATTCTACGCTTCTAGCTGAGATGGGCGCATTTTCCTATGCCTGCTGGACGAGACTCCAGACTTAGACGAATTTTTATCATCCTCGCCAGCTTACGTGCCCTGCTATTTATAGTAAGTTCTCTGAATTTGGACTTCTGAAGCTCGGAATGGCCTGAAATTTTAAACATAGCATCCTCATGCCCTTACCATCCTGTCAGCACTGCCACTTTTAGTCACCCTGCTATTTATAGCCTGTTTCTGAAGATGGCTTACTATAAATAGTAAGCTCTTGTTTCTGATAGCTCCCAAACTCCGATCGAGTTGAAA
>VDFB02054063.1:0-28242 GCA_007258455.2 Sequoia sempervirens | reverse complement strand
GACGATAAACGAGTATAGATTCTCAACTTGAAGGCAAGGTGGCACATCTATCTGCTCAATCTAAACAAGTTTATTATTCACAACACCACAAGATAAACTTAATACGGATTCTCTACTTGAAGGCAAGGTGGCACAACTATTATCTCAATCTGAATAAGTTTATTGTTCACAACAACACACGATAAACAAGTGCAGATTCTCTACTTGAAGGCAAGGTAGGCACAACCATTATCTCAATCTGAACAAGCTTATTAAACACAAAACAGATTTGATCTAACTATGGAAAGAATTCACCATTACAATCGCATGAAACCCTATGTGGCATAACAATTGATCATAAAAGTAAAGACGCATGAACAAATAACAAAAGAGCAATATTGAGGGCAAGGTAGTGTTGACGTGGTTTTTGAGACCGCACCAACACAGAACAAAGTTTCCAAACGGACACCCTATTCTCTCTTGAACAAAGTATTCAGCGTGCTAAGATTGCGAGTGAGATCACGCTTTCAACTCCAAGGTTCTTGTAATGTGAATAGACCCAGTTTGGTTGATGTGTATATGCTGTGTTCTTACGAGGGGACTTACTTAATTGTTCTGAATGCGTGCAATAACGACCAATATATGCTTTTGGAAGGGACTTTTATGCGAATGATTTGACTTTAGCGTGCAAATTTCCTAAAACTAACCAAGATTATGCGGAATTTGAATGGCTGCAGAGATTTCTAAAATTTTAAATTCTAATCTAAATGCAAATGGGTGTTATGCTCAACTTGAATGAACTTCGAACAAACCTTGCCTAGCCTCCTATAGGACAGCTTCAACAAAGTAAGTGCAATCTTCAAAGGATAAGAAAAATGTTCAAATCACAATCCAATGATGCAATTACCATCACAACGATGCATAACTACACATGAATTTCGACCGAAGTTAAGTGTAAAATGTTCCAGTTGACCACGCAAGACGAGCTTACCATCAGTAAGAACGTTAGTGGTATGGATAAAAGAAGTCCACTTACATCAAACATAAACATCCATATCTAATTACTAGCATGAGATTAGGTCCTAATTGAAGTCAAAGGAAGAAGAAACCTCACGAACTACTCAAAACAAAGTTTAAATCCACCATCAATGAAAGGCTTTATTATGAATAGCTTTTGTGACAATCTCTTACAAAATTCTCAAAGGGAGAATTCCCCTTCTTCTTCAACAATGCAAATGAAAACTATTCTAACTCAAAATTTCTACTCTCTATTCGGCTTCACTAATTGCTCACTACTCTTTGATTCTGACTATGACTACTAGAGTACAAATGAGGGGGGACTCCCCCTTATATAGTTGGCCAGTTTCAACCGATGGCCCAGATCGAATTACAATGGAGGGCTCAGATTGAGCCACCTCAGCCCTAGACGAGTTTGCCCTAAAAACTGACAGAAGGTGGAGGAGTGGCATCATAAATGCTCCCAAAATAGCAGATTCCTCCCTCGACCACTTATGAGCAATTAATGCCCACTACCCTTCTAGAAGATTCTCGTCCATGACCCGGATTTCTTTGCTCTTCTCTCGGACCGCGTACGCCATGAATCGTGCCAGCACTGCGTCGACCTCTTCCTCAGAAATTGATGGAGTAAAATTCAGTTGATACTCCAAGATGGCCACCATTTGCTCATGCTTCTCGCAAGATTTTCCCCAAGTTTCAATGGAATCCTGCGTGCTCTGAATGATCGTTGAAAACGTGGAGATGTTTTCAAAATCCAAATGGGAAAACGTTCTCATCTCAGAAAAGAACGGCTGCAACCCTGCCTTTAGTCCTTCCGCCTCTACCTCCTCATGAGTAAGCCTCCTTGCGAACACCGCCTCCAACGTGTTGAGGATACTCTCGTGAATATTCCTCATAGCCTTTCTGATCCTGGAGGACTCCATAGCTGCAGTGTCAAAGAAACTCTTCCCAGTGAACGCTGCCGAATGCCACCCCCGAAAGTCACATCTGTCACCTGCCTGGATCACACCTTCATTCACCAAAGTCTGCGTGGGCACACGCATCAAAACAGCCAAGCGAGGGATAGTTTTGTCTTGAAAAATGTGAGTGTCTCCCCAAGCTTGCTCGACATTATCTAGGCGTGAAAGGATGCCAGATGCATTCTGAAATGCTGAGACAAGATCGGCCATAAACTTTTCTGCCTCAGTATGGACACCGCTTACCCACTTATCTCCTTCTCGTACAACCCTCTTTATCTCTTCAAGCCCACTGATTGGCTCTCGTGGTAATTCGGACGGAAGCTCCACCACTGGATTCTCTTGAACGACTGGATGCGCCAAATGTTGCACATATTGGACCAGCGCCTTGTGCTCTTTCTTCAATCTCTTGTATTTTCCTTCCTTCTTCACCAGCCTGTCCTTCAATGCTTGGAATGAGCTTTCAGCTTCTTCGACCACTTGAACTCCGGAAGGACGTCCCAACTCAACTGTGGTGATTGTGTAATTTTCTGGCATGGCATCACCTAAACTATAATCTTCTCTTGGAACAGCAATGTGAAGGCTGCGTGAACCTGCCTCATTAGTTTCCATCCTTGTATACTTTCTTGCTCTTTTCCTTTTGGGCGACTTACTAGTCCTGTTCAGAAGTTCTTCCATCTCAACCGCTAGGTCCGCATCATCATCCTGGTCCCTCCTGATTGCCTGTGAAAGCCAATTGCGTTGAATATCATAAATGATGAGGGGCTGCTCCTCAGTTGCCTCCACTTCACGGACTTCTTCTCGAGCAACATTCCGTTGGGGCTCAATTATTTCAATGTCCTGATCGCCTTCTTCACGAGCTCCAACGTCTTCATCTCCGAAGGAATAGTCGAAGTGGGTGTCCGTATCCGTTTCTTCCCCTTCATCTGGTTTATTGGCACCCTCAGGATCATTGGCGCTTTGGGTATCCAACTCCCTTGGCATTGGTTGGTTAACTTCCCCAACCTCTGGCTCTTCGTTCCCTCGTGCCCTCTGATTTGCAAATAGTGAAACTTCGCGCACACTGGAGGAATGGGACACCAACTGAGTCGATGACGTGTCCTCCGATCCTTGAGGCTCTGGCTGAACAGGTTCCTCTTGCCGTGGTTGTGGCTCTTCTTGTGGTGGTTGCGGCTCCTAAGGTTGGGCAATCTGTTTCTTTCTCTTCGCCGACACTGGTGGCCTTTTGTCTCCCATGAGGTCGTATGTGAAAGCAACTGACCTCCTCCTTAATCTGTAAACACGTTCCTCCACCCAAGCCTTTGTGAAAGTCAAGACGGGGATTGACAAGGTGTCCAAATCCGTGATCTCTGGCTCGGCCCAATCTACTGGTGGAAACGAAGTGTTCTTTACTGCTTCATAATCCGGGTGGATTACCCTGGTATCTTCCTCAACTTGATCTGGCACTTGAATTACTTCGCATTCTCTAATCATCTTGAGTGACAACCTTGAAAACGTTCTTTTCCTAATTTCGGCCTCACTTCCAGCATTTGCCCAAAAGTCTTCCAAGTGAGCCTTGTGCCTGTATTCTACACCTTGCACCGTCCCGATCTTTCCCTTAGGATCAAAATCTTGTCGGCTGGTATAAAGAGTTAACTTATAGAATTTCAATTCAGCCTCAGCCTCCTTGGCTGCCTGCAACGTGGGGCATTCTTCAAGTGAATTTCCCAACACAATGGGAAACTGCAAGCCTCCCTTCTTCTTTCGCCTTATGATTTTGTCGTAGGCCACCAATTGCCTAGACAACTCAAGTAGTATCATCCTGTTGGTAGGGTACCTAGGTAACTTGTAGACATATGAATCGTACCCTGGCAGCCTCAAATAGGTAAACTTCGGGAATTGGACGAACCAACACCCATATTCTTCGATCAGCATCTGAGCTTCCTCGGATATCCTCTGTTGTAGCCTTTGCTGAAGGGTCCTTGTGATGTACATGGTAAAAGCGTCATTCACTCTCTGAAAGTCACCAGTGTGAGTAAGATGTAACTGTCTGCAGGACTGGTGAATCTTGAACTGATTATATCCGCAGCCAATTGGCTCCTGGTATGCCAACCCTCTATACTTGGTCATTCGAGCGAGCATGTAAATAACATACGAGCTCATGTAAAATGTTTGTGTTCTCCTGAGATTCCTGAACTGCTCATCGATATTATCACTTATCATTTTCGCCCAATTTACTTGCTCTTTTCCTTCGAGCACTACACTGATGTAGAAGAGCATCCATGGCTCGAACGCAAACGACTGCGGGCTGCCGTTAACTTTGCTGAGCAACATAATTATGTCACAGTATTCTTGCTTCAGCTCCTCTGAGATTATCTGCTTAGGCAGCCTGGCAGCAGGAGGCTTTGGCTTTCCCATCCACGTAGTGTTTATCCTCTTCATGCACTTCTCAAAGGTCGTGGCGTACATCTTGTCCGCCTTTGCCTTGGATTTATACATCATATTATCCGTAGCAAGTATCCCAAACGCTTCGCCAATTGCATCGGGAGCGAAATTAGCCATGATCATACCATCTGGTGAGCTAATAGTCCGATCCTCGGAGTTGTAGAAGTTGGCGCACTCTAGGATCAACTCAGGACAACGGATTGCTGGTTGGAACCCTGCTGCCGCGTACAATCTGCTCTTCACAATATTGCGCGATGCCTCTGTCGGAAGGTTGCCACCCTGCCCATACATTCTGCGCGTGAAGGCCTCAAGGTTGAATGGCCTGAGATTAGTGTCCATCAAGTTGCCAAACTTTGACACAATCTTCAACTCTGGAATGAAGGACTTCTTCAGACCCTTGATAATTGCCTGCCTGGAGGCGTTTTCTTTGCCAGCTTCGTTGTTTGTAGCCTTAGCTCCAGCCTTGCTAGTTCCAGCAACACCAGCCATCTGCAAAACAGAAAGCAAACATTACACTTCCGACTTTTTAAAATAAAAATTCACGTGGGATGGCTGCGGCTGGAGTTGGCTGCAAAAATAAATGCAAGTTAATAGCCCCAGCAGCCAACTTTGACTTCTCGACAATTTAAACTTCAACCTTTAACATCTTGCAGCCAAAAGAAATATTCAACTCCCCATAAGAAATTAACTCCAACAATTTCAGCTTCGGAAAATGTGTTAAGTTTCAGCGCATTTAAATCAGCAACTTTGAATATTTAAAATCAGCAAGCTTTATAAATTACCAAGTTTGAAATCAGCTCTTCGACAGTTATACATCAGCAAGTTCGAAGAGTTTAAATAAGTCCGAAAGTTTTAAATGAGCAAGTTCAAATCAGCAAGCCTCAACAATTTAAAATCAACTTTTTGAGAGTTATAAATCAGCAACTTCGAAAAGTTTTCTCAAATCAACACTTCGAAAATTATAAACCAGCATCTTCGAAGGCCTTAACAATTTTAAATTCAATTTGATTCCAACATTCAGCAACTTCCGAAAATTTAAAGCTCAAGCAACTTCGAATTCTAACAATTTCAATCCTCCAGCATAAATAAATGATTTCAGCTTTTTCAATTTTAAACTTTGAAAACATTTCAACTTTCAGCGAAATAAAAAGTCTCAGCCACTTCGAGTACTTACCTCAGCAACGTGAAGAAATAAAAATGCTTAACCCTTCAAATCGCAGCACCTCGCAACTCTGAATCTCAGCAACTCCAAGAAATTCAACTTTCAGCAACTTCAATCTCTTGCAAAAAAATCGAACTTAACACCCCACACTTTCAGTAACTTTCAAATTGAAAACCTCACAACTCAACTTGCCAGCATAAATTTTAACTTCGAATCTTTTGAGACAAGAATGAAAATCCTCAGAGTTTTGTAGCAAAAGACTGGTGCTAATTTTAGCAGATGCCTTTTATTCCCTTCATTATGACTGACGCATTTGCTAAAATTAAAAGGGAATATTCCAGTCGTCTGGCAGTTATGACAATTTGCTATTTAGGGAGATTCTTTCCTCCATTTAAATTTAAAATTCCCTCCCGACTGCCAGTCACCTTCAGTAATTTCGAAAAATCAATTTCACTCCGATTTGAAGTAATCTTAACTGCATATTTAAAATTTAATTTAAAAGCCATTTTAATTTATTTCTTCAACGCACCTAAATATTCGATATCAACCGTCAAAACTGGCTAGGCATAATTTTATTTTCCATCCGTAATTGACTCCAAAATAAATTCCCCGTGTTAAAATCATCCGAATTTTAAAATTTCATGGGTCAAAATCGAAAGGGGGAATTTTAATTTAAACTTAGGAAAATAATTAGATTAATTAATTTAATTAATTTCTCCGTCTTTAGGCAAATTTAAAATTGAGTGCCTGGAGAAATTATTCATCCCCAACGCCTTATTAATTTATTTTGATTTTCCACTCCAAACGCCCTATTAAAATTTAAAACTCAACTTTTCCTGTCAAAGGTGGGCGCATATTATATAATAAGCTTTTAATTTTGACACTTGGTTTATTTTTTTAACTAATTCCTCTCTTTAGGCGTACTTCACACTTGTGCCTTCATATTTTGATTTTAAATCATTTTGATCTTGGGCGTAAATCACATGTCAAACTTTAATGCTGAGGGCGCATTTAGCATCTGGGGCTTTCAACTTGGATTGGGGCGCTAATGAGAGACCAAGCTTTTAATTTTTAATTTTTAATTTCATCATTCAATATCTCCAGAGAGGGGCGCAAATTACTATGTGAATGTTGAGGCGCAAATAGCCATGCTCACTTCCATTTTCATCATGGGCGCAAATAACAAGCTGAGCTTTTAGTCTATTCTGGGCGCATATGGAGGGTGATACTTTCAATTCCAGCACTTAGGCGAATTTTCCAATTTACCCTCTTTAACTTGGTGGGCGCGTTTGGAGGCTTGAGCTTCCAGTTTCAATCACAAATCTTACATTGTGCTTTCAATTTGAGGCGCATATCACCTTACCAACGTTCAGCTTTCCTTAGAAAGATTTCTCATGGTTTCAAACTGAAGGCGCATTCCATATGTGCATCTTCCAATCTCAGGCGCAAATGGCAGGGTTAGCTTTTTGTTCATACCACAGGCGCATTTGATGTCTTGCATTTCCTGTTGGGGGCGCATTTGAAGTGGGTAGCTTTGAGTTTATCACCTCCAGGCGCAAATATCAAGTCAAGCCTAAAGTCAATCTTTCTCTAGGCGCATTTGAACCTTGCAGCTTTCAATCATGTCATGGGCGCATTGAGAAGGGTCAACATTTAGTTTCTTGCCTCCTCAACCTCTTGGGCGCATATGACTTCCTCTACTTTCATTTTTCTCACTTAGAAAATTTCTTCATGGTATTTCCTCCCCAAGCGCATTTTATACTGGCAACTTTTAGTTTAATGCCTTAGAATATTTTCGAGCTCTTTCTTGCCCAAGGCGCATTCATCATGAGGAGCTTTCATTTTGAAGAGGGGCGCAAATCGGCCCATGAGCTTCCATTTTATGCCTTGGGCGCATATGGCATGGTGAACTTTTAACTTAATGCCTTAGAAACTTTCTTGTTAACCTTCTTCAAAGTAAGGCGCATATGACCAAGCCTACTTTCAATTTTGCCATAGGCGCATTTAGATATGCTTGCTTTCAATTTCTAACGCTTAGGAAACCTTAGACCACTTCATCTTCCCAAGGCGCATTTGACCCTCTGTGGTTCTACTTTAATGACTTAGTCAAATTTTTAAATTCTCCTAGGCTTGGGCGCATATGATGGGTCAAGCTTTTAATTTTGCAAAATGGGCGCATTTACCCTGTGCAACTTTCATTTCTATGCCTTAGCCAACTTTAACTTTTAATCTCCTCAGGCGCATTTTCCATGTCAAGCATCCAGGCGCATTTGGGCTATGGAGGTCTCAATTTTGTGGACTTCAAGCTGAGGAGCGCAAATAGCATGGGCAACATTCAGTTTCAACACCCTAGGCGCATATGCATGGGTGAACTTCTAATTTAACACTTAGAAACCTTTAAGTTGACCTTAGGCGCATTTTGACTAGGCTACTTCCAATTTTCCAGACTTAGCCAATTTTCTGCCTCTGTTCAGCCTTCAAAGCGAGTTTCCATGCCGGACTTGAAATTTTATCCATTTTAGCAAATTTTACGCCTTCTGCCAGATTTAAGTTGATTTTCCTCTATCAACCCTAATTTGCCCCGACTTTCTATTTTTAGAAAGTTCCTTAAATTTTGCACCGTTGACTGAATTTTGACCTTGGAAAGCCTGATGTCTGCCCTGCTCTGAATTTCGACCGACTTGTGCTGTTGATGCCCGATGCCTGTTTGTACCTGCTATTTTTAGCAACCTGCTAAAAATAGAAATTACTCAGAAAGTCTCCGAATTTTGTGTGTTGAATGCCTGAAGCATGGTGATCGTCACTGAAAGCTGTTTTTGCTTGACTGTCCTATTTGCCCTTGATTTTAGGAAACCCTAATTTCCGGTCTACTAAAAATAGCAATTATCTAATTCTTCATTCTCTGTAACTCCGTTTGTCTTGAAATTCGCACCACAGATTACTTATCACAGGTTTGTCCTGTACCCGTTGAGATCTGGTGTCAACCTGCCATTTATAGCTGCTTCTGAAGTGACTTACTATTTATAGTAAGTGTTTGTTTCTGAGGCTTCCTTTGCTCCGTTTGTTTTGAAATTTGGATAGTGCGCTCGTTGTTGGTGAATTTTCCCGTTTGTGCTGAAGTCGATAACTTTCTACTTATAGCCTGCGCCTAGAATACCTTACTAAAAATAGCAAGTTTTCGGATTGCCATCAAATTTTGCTAGCAGACCTCCTGAAGGATACTGATCGTAATGGATACTTTCGTTTTAGGGCACTTTGTCATCTGACTCCTCGTTTTTAGCTTTCAAGCTCGAAACCCTAATTTTGTGCATGCTCCTCAGATGAGCTCCGTTTGACCCCGTTTCAGTTGCATGACGATCAATTTACAGTTCTGAAGTGCTGAGTGGCTGCCCAAGTGACACTTGCTAAAAATAGAAAGCGGCCGGAAAAGTGACCGACCGGCTGCCGGCTGATCTTGCATGTCATAATGCGTGAAAAATCTTGAAAAAAACCTAGAATAACCCAGAAAAATCTCCAACATGCAAGCACTGGCTAAAAATAGTAAGTTTCTGAAAAGTGGTCGGTTACACTTGCATGTTATACCATCGCGAAGCTCTTGGAAAACCCAGAAAGAAAATGCCGACACGCGCTGAAAAATTCTGCATGCAAACCCTAATATCGGCCTCCGAAGGCTGAGTGCTGAAAGTCATTGTCATGCTTTGCATGTCATATCACTGCGAAGGTCTCGAAAAACCCAGAAGGAATCTCCGGACATGCATCAGAGAATGTAACATGAAGACCCTGGAATCTGTTCTGAAAGTTGGACTGCTAAAAATAGCAAGTCGTTCGTTTTTTGCTCAAATTTTTCCAAAAGTGAACCTGACGTGTTAGGAATGCAATGAAGTTGTCGGAATGTGAAAATCCCAAGAAAATCAACCCTAAACTGACACTTACTAAAAATAGAAAATTGGCAGAATTCAGTGAAAATTTAGGGGTTGCTTGCTGAAAGCATTGTAATAGCAATGTTAGGCTCAAAAGCTGACAAACCGACTCAGTCTAACCCCAAAGTGACCTAAAGATACGAAACCCTAATTTGAGCTCTTGGTCAAATTTTCGATTTAAGCTCGCAAACGGGAGCGTCCCCCGGAAAGCGGATAGCGGAAAAGAAGCAGAATGAGAGAGAGACAAAAACCAAAGCCAAAAGACCAGAATGGAGCAAAAATTTTAGGGGTCCCCATTTTGAATGGGGCGATGTGTGAAAAGGTCACAACAAGTAGGCGCAGCATATATTTCTCTCTCAAGCAAAAGTTATTTACAAATGAGCAAAAACTCTTATTTATATACATCAAGGTGTAGGTAACCCTAAAATCACCTTGAGTCAACTACAGTCTTGCAAATGCATGCAAGATTTATTATTAAACCCTAATGAAGTAAACTATACAGTTAACTGGAAAGCTACCATCAGTTAACCGGTACATTTAACCTAAATGGACAATGTGCAAGCATGCACGTCCTTATTTAAAGCGAAGTTAACTGGACACTACCCTCAGTTAATTGGAAACCCTAACCCTAACTCCTATGACGATAATTCCAAGGACGAGATAAGCATGTGTGAAATCAGCAAGTAAACTCAAGACTGAAAGTCGAGTTAACTGCTGCTCATGACTCAACCCTCGAAATTAACTGCAGGTTCCAACTGGCAGATCACTCCATGTCATCTCGGTCTAACACTTCGACCAAGAACTCATCAATCTCTCTGTCATCTGGCACTTTGATACTACCCAAAACAACAGTCTGTTTCTTCAGTTCTTTGCTGCCTTCTTTGACTGTGTGCATGCCACCTTTACAATCTTCAGTCGCCTTTCTGAGACTGGCTGAAACAACTAAAATATTCTCTAACTTAGGCGCCATTGGCTCTTCTTCAAGGCTGTCACGAATCAGCTTCTCGAACTCAACTCGTACTTTGTCCAACTCAACATACGTGCCATCTTCAAGAAGATAATGACACGGAATCTGAACAACAAAACCACTGACAAGTGCAAGTACTCCAACCACATCATCTTTCATTGAAAATAACTTGGTAGAGATCTTCACATATTTCCATTTTGAGAAGGTGCTGCTCTCTCCAAGTAAAAACTTTCTCTTGATCCTCATCAATCTCCAAGGCATCGTATGCAACAGACAATTGAGACACCAGAACATGATCCTTTGCCAAACTTTCTGCAACCGCAACTTCGAGCAACTGAATACCCTGACGGAGTTTATGTGCATCACTCCTCAACTGATACAAATCTGCAAGAAGACGCTGACCTGTAGCAACTAAATCTTCAATCCAGCTATCCAATAGTCTGCCATGACTGACTTCAATTGATCCGCCAAGGTTCTCAAGCAGATTAACGACTGATTTGTTGATTGACCCACCACCACCAGACACAGACTTGTCTTGGCACACTGTCCCAACTCTGACACCGCTTCTCAATCTCTGTTCTACCTTCTCCCATAAGGTTCACCTAACTCGCATAAATCAAGGCTGTATGAAGGTGCTCTCCCCCTCTCGGCCTCCCCCAAGACCTCGGCCAACAAGACCAACAATATTTTCACCCGAGGAGAGATCGCCCCTCGCATGTATCAACCCTCGCAGGTTCAGTTGTTCCTCCGATCCAACTGACCTGGTGTTCTCAAAGCCCGACCTACGTCAATAGCCGTGGCGCGAACTGTTCAACATGTCTTCAAATTTCGACAATCGCCTTTACCGAACCTCGTGAACATTCTCTTTAACTCGCTTCGCTTCTCTTTACCGCAGTCTTCCTCGTATTTCCACCGGAAGCTTAACCTTTCGAGGGACATCATTGCTTTGACTCCTGTGTCTTGACTTAGCGAAGGTAACGGCGAAATCTCTGGCGGTTTCATTACAAGAACCCACTTTCACTTCCCCTGTTTACTCTCCAAGAACAACTTCTTGCTAGTCTTGATAACTCCGGGACCGAAACCTCCCTCAATGTAAGTATTCTCCTTAGCATACCAATCGTGAGCTAAGCAGTCACGAAAGCAACTCTTGATCTTTGGTGCATATGAATTGAGAAGAACTTTCTCCATCATCATCCGATAGACCATCAACATCTTTTGATAGATAATCAGAGAGCTGACCGATAGTGAGTCTACAATAGTGACGACGACGAACCTCGAATTCATCTTCACAATTAGCCCAGAAATCCTCAAGTGTTGGCTTATGTGCAATCCCTCGCTCTAACCTGTCTGCATAATAGCCGAGAGGATCATAGGAACGCCTCTCAGTATGAGTCTTGAGTTTGAACCTTTCTATCTCGGTTGACATAAGCTTGGAATCTGTTGCCGCATTGCATGTGAAAATTCCCAATGTGAATGGAAAATTAGCTGTAGTCTTATGACGATTGCGAAGAAAGAAATGAACATGTTGCATCTGCCTGAGAAACTCCATGAAGATGAGCTTGTCTGAAGGGTACCTCGGTAACATCAGGGGCTCTCCAACATATCCAAAAACACGGATGTATGTGAAAATAGGGAACTGGATAAACCAATCCGCCCAAGTCTCCATCGCTGATTTAGCCTCGGTAGAAATACAAATGTGCATTTCGTTGTCAAGATCTCTAACTGTCCTCATAGAAAAATGATCATTCACTGCTCGCAAGTCTTGCTCAGATTGAGAGAACTCCAACTGAGGATAATACTCATGAACACGCTGAACACCGAGAGTGCCATTAGTCTTCAGATACTTGTAGCTGCCTTGGAATGCAACTAAGTAGACCAAGTATGATATCATATGAAACTCATGATACTTGAGAAAATTAGTAATCTGCTGATGTAAGCAATCACTAATCAACATAGCCTAGTCAAAATGTTCTGTGCCATCCAGAATTCTGGTAATTAGGTAAAACATCCATGAACGGAAAGTGCTAGCATCCTGTTGACCGGTAACTCGGTTGAGCAAAGTTATCAAAACAGCAACTTCGTCTTTGAATTCACCACGACCAACCTTTTTAGGCATGTTAGTCTTTTGAACTTTCAGCCATTTCTGAGCCACCTTCCTCTGTGAATGTTGTTGATCACCATCCCATATCTTCTCACAGGCTTCAAGAACGACAGTAAAGTTATTTGAACGAGGAGAAATAGCAAAACATTTCTCTATATCCTTTGGTTTGACACTGCAAACAACCCTCCCATCTGCTGATCTGATTTGACGTGAAGATGAGTCATAATGCTTGATACAAGCAAGAACAAACTCAAGATCAAAAATAGTAACAGGAATGGATGCTGCTGCCAACAACCCAGAACGCTCAAGATTTCTCAACGAATTGCTGCTAACACCCTCCAGACTGCTCAAATTAACCACTGGATAAACATGATTCAGGTCCGTATCTGAAGTTTTGACAAAATTATGCATAAGAGCCGATTTGGCCTTATAATCAATGAGATTGAATTGCATTTTGAAAATGGCAACTTTTGACTATAAAGTCGAATGTACTTGAACACTTTCTGAAAAACTGAAAATCTCTGGGCAAGGCTAAAAATAGCCTATGATGAAAGAAATTTTCAAAAAAATTCTGAAACGTGGGTTTTGTGCAGAATCGAATTCTAAGACAACCCAAATAGCTTGATTCTCGAAAAAGATGTGTTTTAGGCCCACATGCAAAGAAATTCTCGGAAAAAAGCACAGAGCTTCAGAATGAAGACTATGGGGCGATTTTCTCGAAAAAATCTAAGACGTGGGTTTTGCTGCAAATACTGAAGTATGCGAACCCAGATGATCAGATTCTGAATATACGCTGAATTTCTTTGACATGCGAAGAAAGTACCTAAGATGAGAAATAGAAGAAATAAGACAGAAGATAGAAAGTTTTGTTTGTTCTGCTTCTGAAAAATTCGCCAACCTCTTCTCTGGAACTTCATGAAACCTGCATGCAAAGTGGAAATAAAGTCTGGAGTCTTCTTCCTTTGATCAATCTGAATCCGTTGATATGAAGAACGCTGAATTCTGACACCTGTAGCACCCTTAGCTTGCTGGTCGCTCAAGAAGAATGAATACTTCAGAGCTCAAGATGAAGAAATAATGGACGCCAATGCTTGGTTAAATAGACTTTCATCTATGAAATTCGTACAAAGGCAAGAATCATTGAAAAATGGCGCTTGGCTTGTCATTTGACACCATCTTAGTTAACTGAAACTAGAATATGCTAAATAAAGCGCCATGCATTAGGGTTTTCCCTTTTCAATCTTCAGTTGACAAAACTATGCGATTTAGACTTCAGTTGACCATCTTCATTGAATTCACCATCTTCAAAATTTATTAAATTAACAATTAAGAACTGAAGTGTCCCTTTTGAGAACTCAAGTTGACAATCTTGATTGAGTTTGAATCCGCCAACTTCATGCTTACGCTTCAATTCTAAAAATAACGTCCCTTAAAAGACTTCAATTGGCATTCAAGAAGTGAATGCACCAACTTCACATGCTTTAATTCTAAAAATAACGTCCCTTTTGGAACTTGAGTGGACATTCCAAGGCAAATGCACCAAATTCACATAATTCATGGTATCTAATTTAATCAAATATGGCGTCCCTTTTATAACTTCAGTTAACAAAAGGTGAAACGCCTACTTCACAAAATTCCACAATTTCAACCAAATTCGCCATGCATGTGAACTCAAGTTGACTTTCAAGTACAAACTTTAGTTAACTCAACATGCAAACAAGTTAACTCAACATGCAAACTAGTTAACTGGACATGCAAACTAGTTAACTCGACATGCGAACTGAAAGATCACTCAACATGCCAATATATGAACTGAAGATGACAACCCAGAAAACGTTCAGTCTAACTGCAGTCAGAACTCCAGTTAAGGCGCACTAGTCAACTTCTTTCGAAAATTCAACTTTGACCTCTCAAGGCGAATTCCAGACTTTAGCCAATTTTCATGAAAATTTGGATTCAAACCTCTGTTGGGACCTCTGTTCATCCTCAGACCCTTGTTGACTGAGTTCACTGATTGGCTGGCTGACAGGTGCATCGCAGAGCTGGACAAAAACTGATCAAAAGATACCTTGAGACTGCAGACCATAAAACTGACATCTGAAGGCTAAAAAACTCAAGCGCCTTTTCCAAAAGTTGCGCTTTTTCTTAGACAGTCAAATTTTGACATCTCGATCTCGTACGAAGGGAAAAATAAATCCTTCATAACTTCTGTTTTACCAATTTTCAGGACTGGATCACAAGTTCACTGTGGAGTTGACTTCATTCTGGACGACAGCTGCAAAGGCACATTTCTCCATAAAACATCATCTGAGGGGTGAAAATCAAGGGCTCCTTTTTGAAAAGTTGCTCTTTTTCTCCCAGACTTGGCCATTTCTAGAACTGACCAAAATAATACAAAAACTCCGACTGCAAGCTGCCGGGACATCTTCTGAACTAACGGGGATAGGCAACGGAAAGCTGAACATAACACGGACAAATTGAACATCTGAGATCATTAGAAAGAAGGCATTAAAGGTTTGAAAAGCTCAGGCGCCTTTCTAAAAAAGTGCTCTTTTTCTTTCTCCTTGATATTCTGACTAAGATTTAACCCTATGTTTGACCTCTGGTTCAGGCACTTCTGCAACTCAGATTCACCCACTGACGGATGTGTCGCGAAGCTCGAACAAATGTGAGATAAACATCTTGGATGGCATTTAGCCAAAAACCTTCATTTGACACCTCAAAAAGATGGGCGCCTTTTTGAAAAGCTGCACTTTTTCTCCCAGACTTAGTCAATTCTCGCTTTCCTCTCGTTTTGCGCTGTATCTTCCATAACTTGCACGAAACAGGTCCGTTTGACAAGCCTAATAGCTCGTTGCGAAGCTGACGTGATGCCAGACAAATGTCTGCTGGGGGTGACAAACCCTAAAAACAGGATCTGAGCCCCTAAAAGATAGGGTGCCCTTTTGAAAATGTGCTCCCTTCTCCAGAGATAGAAAATTTTGATGATTTTCGTTCAGATTTTCATTTTCCTTAAATTTCTTCGGTAACAGATTGACATGACATTGACACCAACTCCATATTTGAAAAGCACAAAAACGACCTTCTGACATCACTTTAACAAGATTAAGACTCAATTAAGCAAAATGCCTTAGTGAAGCAAAAATTTTGGTTTTGGGTACAACATTAGGCTCCGTCTGGTGACCATGTCGGATACTTACGGCATAGGAGATCCCTAGAATCTCAGTGTTTTCGTAGACCAGTGACTTATAAGTTGGGTATATGGAGTCAAAACTTCCCTAATCACCTAAAACATTGAGTTCCTAAAAACTTAACCTAAAAAACACCTAAAACAAGACTACTTAAATCACCTAAAACACGACAAAACATCACAGAACGGGGAAACACAATACGACATAACAATAAAGCATAAAAATTACTTACAAAATATTCGCAATATTACTCCTCCCCCGGAGGGTTGAAGTGCTTAAGATACTGCCCACTATAAGGAAGCGGGAAGAGCCTTCCATCCTGATGTGAGAGAATATAAGTGTTCTCTCCTGTAGATTCATGAATCTGGAAAGGCCCTAACCATAAGGAATCAAATTTTCCATGCATTCCTTTTGGCTCATGCCTTTTGTCCCACAAAAGGACTAAATCTCCGACTTGAAAGTCTCTGTGACGAGCCTTCTTATCAAAAATCTTCTTCACTCTTTCCTGGTGCTGAGTGATTTTATCAACAACCTCTGTCCTTTATGTTGTCCCTCATTTTTGACTTGTTAAAAATTGGGATAACCTATCAAAATTTTGATAAAATTTGAAGATTTTCTCTTCTAAGGCACATTTTACGAGGTGCAAAGGTTAGAAATTTTCAGTTTTGGGTCTATAGTCCTTTTGGCTAACATTTTTCACTCACTCTCGTACGTTTTCGTGAAATTCTGAGTCATTTTTAGTGTCTTTTTGACCAAAATCGGGTTTTTTAGGCAACTCAGCAAATAGGGAAATTTAAGCTTAATAGCAAAATTGCTAAAACTTCCAAAAGTTCCGAAATTGCTAAATGTCCAAAAAATCCCGACTGCCTTATGCAAAATTGCCAAAATCTAAAATTGCTAAAGTCATCAAAAAACCCAAAATGCTTGCAATGAAGTTTTACAAGTTATTTTTCACTTGCAATGAGCATCAAAAAACCCGAAATGAGTTTTGCAAGTGTTTTTGTGGATTTTGTAGCTTGCTCTTGCTCATATGTACCCCGATTGAAGAGATTTTGACATGAAGAACACTTGGCAAGGTCTGCAATTTTATCAAATTCCCCATTTTTGCTCTACCATTGCCCCATTTTTGCAGATTTGAGTTTGTTCAAGGCGCCTAGGGTTTTATTTATTTATTTATTTTTCTTTATTTTGGCTTGTAAACTCTTGTTACGGGTATGTTCTTTGTTTCTTTTTATTTTACTGTTTTTGTTGTTTTAAATCTTTTGTTCTTGGGTTGCCTTTCTATGGAGATTGAGATTGCATATTATAAAAAATATATGGCTGAAAACGCGTTTTTCCACTTCATACGCCCTCCATTCATAAAAACGTTTTTCTCTTTCTTTCATTCGCCTTCCCATTTGCTTTTCATTCATATGCCTCTCATTCTATTTGAAATGCCATTCATTTCATGATAAACACGTCCTTCATTCGCCATATCCATTGAAAACGTCTTGTATTAAAACATGTTTTTCATTATTGGAAACACATTTTCTTCATTTTAATAAAAATGATGTTTTTCCTCCATTTATACCCTTCATTTCATCCGTCATACATTTTCATTCCCCTTTCGTTCATTCCATTCACATTTCATTCCATCTCATTACCATTTTCTAGAAAAGAAGAAAAGAATAAAAATGCCCTAGAAAGCAAATCGGGATTTTTTCAATCAATTGCAAGAGGGCATTTTTGTCTAAAATGCAACTACAAGTTAGCACAAAGAAATAAACTTGCAATGGCTTCCCAAAATCCTGATTATACCTTACTTGTTGTCAGCCTTCCGAAACCCGAAATTCACTTGTGAGTCCATTTTTGCATCAATTTATCCCTTCCCTTGTCAGTCTTGTTTACACACATGATCTATCAAACCAATAAATCAAGGCATGGGCATTGTTTTATAACAATTTCATCTTGAATAAGGTGTTATGGGTTCTTCATCAGTGAACAAAAGAAGAAGAGATACAACAGTAATTCATGGAGCAGCTCGAAGGTCAATAATCCTCATGAAACCATCTAGGGACAAAGTAAATCAAGCATGGAAAAAGGACACAACGAAGAGAAGAACTTCCTAAAGAAATGGTACTACTCCAAGCCTGTGATAAGGTTGCAGTTGCCAAGAACACACTAGCTGAGTTGCAAGAAATTATCAGCAAGTTCTTATCTTTCAGAGCTAGGAACGAGACAAGTTGAAAATATTAGGTTGTTTTATGTATTTTACTTTCGACAAAGTATATGTAAAAACAAGTTTTGCAATTGCAAGTGTTCTTTTCTTGCAGTTTTGGAAAATGTAATTACATGTAAGTTCTTACAAAACAAATCACAATTTGGATTGTAATTTTGAATAAGTCAATTACAATTAGTTACCGGTTGAGAGATTTTCTCAAGTTTGTTGAGATCCTCCTACCTTTTTCTCTAGACCTCTCTCCTATAAATACTTGAGAGGGTCCATTGTAATCTTTTATCTTTTGGCAATGCAACAAAACTCTACTAATTTGTATGTGCACTTGAATACTTTGAGCTTAGATGTAAATCAGATTACAATCAATTAAAAGAGACAAATTGCTTTCAAACTTTGTGTTGATTCAAGGTGTTATGTGACGACATTTTCTGCATATTGATTGTGAGTTTTGTGGTGTTATACAAGAGGGATTCAAGCTCAATTCTGCAGACTTTGAGCTGCTTATTGCGTTTGGAGTTTTAGATTGGTTTTCAGATTTGATACTGCAAACTTTGAGTTGTTTGTCATGTTTGAAGCTATTGTAGAACGCTCAAACAAAGGAGATAACTTGCAGACTTTGTGTTGCTTTTATTTTCTATGTTTGTGCATTAAAAGTACATCATCATGTAATTAGATTTTAAGCTGTTACATACTATACTTGGTTACAAGAAAATCATCTAAAAAGGTTGATAGGAGAGTAAGTTGTCAAAGACTTTGTGCTTTCAATTTGTTTTCCCGTCCCCGAGGAGCAACGGAGGACTTTGTGCCTTTATGGAAACTTTGCTTCTTTATTTGTTTACTTCATAAATCATTTATATTTTCAGCTGTGATTCTTTTCTGAAACAAGAGAAAAGAATAAGTGTCTTTTCTAGAAAAAGAGAAAAAAACAGAGTTTCACCCAGATTTAGAATAGATTTATAGTTAGAGTGTATTTCTGAATTGTTAAAATAGACAGAAAAGGGGGAGCCTTCCCTTTGAAAATAGGAGAGTTTATCTCACACACTGTGGCTGAAACCACAATTTTGCATATCCTCAAGGTATACAAAATTTTCAACCAACACTTTCCTCTTGAAGTTTCATTAGGAGCAACATCCTCTTCTGAATAGGATCATGGAATTCTTCATCCTCCACTGCAGATGCCAACTGTAAAGCAGACAGCTCCAAGGTAATAGGCAAAATAGCTTCTGTACCATACAAAAGTATAAAAGGCGAGGTGCCAATAGCTCTTTTAAGAGTTATACGATCAGCCCAAAGAGCATCATATAACTTAGTATGCCAAGCTCGCTGATTTGACTCAACCAACTTGCATATAATTGTGACAATGTTCTTATTGGATGATTCAGCCTGTCCATTACCCTGAGGATAATAATCTGACGAATGCGACAGCATGATGCCGTGATCAAAACAAAAACTCAAAATTTCCTCTGACGAGAAACATGTAGCATTATCAGTCACAATTTTCCGAGGAACTCCGAAGCGAGAAATGATATTCTCCTTGAGAAAGCTGCAAACCACTTCGGACGAAGCTCGTTTAGTAGGAACCACCTCAACCCATTTTGTAAAATAATCTGTCGCTGTAAGGACATAAACATGCCCCTTACTGGAACTTGGATTGACAGGTCCTACAAAATCAATACCCCACTGCTGAAATGGAGCGTCAATGACAACTGGCCTGAGTGGAAAAGATGCCAATTTCACTTTACCAGCAAACTGCTGACATAACTGACATTTGTACACCCAATCATATGCGTCACGGAACATAGTTGGCCAATAAAACTGTGCTCGTAGAATCTTGAATGCAGTGACCCTTGATGAAAAGTGTCCCCCGCATGCCTGATTATGAAAAGCTTCTAACAATCTTTGCTGCTGATCCTTTCCGACACATAATAGGAAAGTTCTGTCAAGGCCGCGCTTGTACAGAACGTTGTTAACAAGCACGAAATTTTGTGCTTTCAATTTCAATGTTCTTTTCTGCTGTTTGTCCATGTGACGTGGACATTCTCCATACGTTGAATAATACCACAGAGGTGTGTACCATTCTTCCGCAGAATTAACAAGTAGGACCAAAGGAAGGTCCTCTTCAACTTCTTGGTTTGAACCAATTCCACCATTGCTCTTGAATTTGCGATCTCCATCTTCCGCCAATAACCTGCAAAGACCTTGCCCGCGAACAAGCTTGGTCGGCTTAATCTCCAGATCATATTCTTGAACCCTCGCGATCCAATTCCCTCTTTTCGTGCCCATCTCCTGCTGGGTAAGCACACTTTTGACTGCTGGATCGGTGACATACACCGTTGTATGTGAATTCAAAAGATAAAACCTGAAATTCTTGACAGCTCTGACGACAGCATAAGCATTCTTCTCAATCTGGGAATAACGCATCTCAGCATCTTTGAAATTAGCACTCATAAAAGCAATAGGAGATTCTCCCTCCTTGCTGAGCTTCTGTGTCAGAATGGCAGACAATGAATGTTCCGATGCATAACAGTAAAGAATAAAATCCTTCTGAAAGTTAGGCCGAACTAACACTGGTGCATTAGCAATAGCTTCTTTGATTTTAATAAAGGCATGTTTGCCTTCGTTCGTCCACACAAAAGTAGACGTCTTCTTCATCATTGCTGAAATCTCCTTTGTCAGCTCTGAGAAATCAGGTACGAACCTTCGGATAAAGTTAACTTTACCGAAAAAGGAGTGCACCTGCGTTTTGCTTGTAGGGAGAGATAGGTTTCTGATTGAATCCACCCGATTCGGATCTATTCTGGTACCTTCTTTGGAAACGATATGACCAAGTAACTTGCCCTCCGTCACTGCAAAGATTGTCTTCTTCGGATTCAAAGATATTTTGTGATACCTACATCTCTCGAACACTTTCACAAGGTGTGAAAAGTGATCACTCCGTTTATCTGAAAAAACGGTTAAGTCATCAAGATAGACGACTATGATCTTATTCCTAAGATCCCCAAATGCTAAATCCATGGCTCTCTGAAAAGTAGCACCGGTGTTGATAAGGCTGAAAGGCATCCTCTCATAAGCAAACGTTCTCCACGGCGTGGTGAAAGTTGTCTTGATCTGATCCTCCTCAGCCACTGCAATATGATTGTAACCAGAAAAACCATCAAGAAGTGATAGCATTTCCGATCCAGTAACTATCTGCAATGTATGTTCCATGATAGGTAAGGGATAGTTGTCCTTTAAGGACGATTGATTCAAGTTCCTAAAATCAACGTAAATTCTGATTTCTCCATTCTTTTTGCGCATAGGAACAATATTTGACACCCAGGTGGAGTGATGAATAGGAAAAATTATTCTTGAGTCCACCATCTTTTGAATTTCCGCATAGATAGTATCTTGAATTCGCGGATTATAATGTCTTTGTTTCTGCCTGAAAGGCTTCACTTCAGACTTCAGCGGAATTGTGTGAGACAATTCAATGGGTGTGAAGACCTTTAAATCTTCATATGACCAGGCAAAAACATTCTTGTACTGCTTGAACAAGGCGATAAACCTCTCAGTTTCTTCAGGAGTACAACATTTGCCCAAATTCACAAACCGAGGCTTGTCTTCAGTACCTATGTTGACTTGATTATATTCTGATGAAGTATTCACCCCTAACCTTTTCTGATCTTGGATGTAACGATCATGCCTATCAAAAATATCCTCTAAGGATACAAAACCTTTAGGAATCTGATTTCCTTTCAATTGTATGATTCCAGATTCAGATTCTATAACCTCAGATTCTTCAGCAATTGACTCTCTGTGAGGAGTTGAACTCCCTTCAAAGAACAATTCTTTGTAGTTGTCTCCATGACGAGAAATTCTTCGATATCTTCATCGTCACTGAAGACTTGCCAGTTGTCTGAATTATCAGGAACAGCTGGTCTGTAGATTAGCTCAATAGCAAATGAATTCTGATGAAAGTCAGAGTTAGGCATAAAAAGAGCGGCTGAAACTGCAAGTGCATCAGCTTTGCTATTGTTCATTCTTGAAATATATTTGATGTTAAATGCATCAAACCAGTTGATTGCATTCCATACTCTCTGCCTGTAGTTCTGGAGACGATTCTTTCTAACATGAAATTGCTCTTTGACCTGCTTAACGATCAGCTCTGCATCTCCTTCAACTTGAAGCAACTTGATCCCCATATCCTTTGCGTTTTTGAGACCTAACAAAAGCGCCTCATATTCGGCAGTATTATTAGTGCAATCACATTGCAACCTATATGCAAAAGGATATAAACGACCTTTGGGAGAGATAATCACTACTCCCGCTCCGGAACCTGAAGTCGAACAACTGCCATCAAACTGCATCGTCCATATCTTCGATTCTTCATTTGATAATTCCGTGGAAAGAGCAAAATTCTGACAATCTTCCATCACTTCGGATACCATAGCATATGTGCCTGGACCCGTATCTTGATATAACACTTGAGCATGTGGGTCCTGGGACTTCACCACTGTGAACTTTGATTTGGTTTCCGGTTCTAACTTGAAAGTACCTTTCTTCAATGGGATTGTCGCGAACAACCAATCCATTTGTATTTCTCCTCCAAGATCCTTGCAAAAACTTCTACTAAGTAACATCCCGTAACTAGTAGGAATATCAGCTACCAGGATGGTCATCATAATCTTTTTCTCTGGACATGACGCTAGCCTTACTTGCACATCTTTGAGTTGACTGACTAACGGCACCGGTTTGGACTCAAGTGAGTAACACTTTTCCTGAGTCGGGGTGCATGAAAGTCCCAACGCATTCATTATTTGTAAGGGCATTACGTTGTCCGAAGCTCCACTGTCAATTATGCAATTGCTCAGCTTAAAACCTCCTATATATAAAGATATATAGAACGGCCTAGGCTTCTCTTCTGCAAGAACTGAGGTTTGTAGCAATGTCGGCTGAACAACATTTTTCTTTTTAAGAACATTCAAGATTCTATCCAACTGCTCTGGATGATCTTGTAAATACTCCAGTTGAGGTATCTATACCTTTGTCTTCATCATGGAAGACACGATATCGAAGCTTGTTGAAGACGTATCTAAAGCTGTTGGCAAGATATTCTCTTGTGAAGGTTTAAGATTGGAAGTAGAAGCTACTTCCTTTGCTTTTGTATTCAAATTCCGCTTTTCCTCTTCCTCCTTCTGTGCTTTGAAATGCTGAGCACGTGTGAACACAGGTGAGGTGATATTTTCATGATTGACTGCGAGAGAAAAACGACGGGATTCTTCTTCTTCTTCATTAACGGGTTCTCGATCAAAATATCCCGTTGTGAAGTCGCCATCAAACTCGTCTGTCTGTGAAGAGACGACGTTTGAACTGGAAGGTATGAAGTCTGAACTAGGAGCAGAATCGGCAAATCCCATGAGCTGATTCATTCTTTGATTTTCCGGACAAGAAGCCCCGGTGTGCTCTGCTGAATCATGGAACGTGCAAAAGACCGTAGCCTTTTCAGCTTCATTATTTTGTCTCGGTTCTCCTTGCGGAAACTTTGACTTGAAATTATTGTACGGCTGAAAGTTATTCCTTCTCGGCTGGTACGCTGGTTGTGGTTGAAAAGGTGGTGGTGCGGGCAAAGCTGGTTGCCCCTGAGGTGGTGACTGTCTCTTCAGTATTGTCACCTCATTTGCTACCTTTTGTAGCAACGGATCAGCCGACGCTTGCACGAGCGGCCTGATCGAATCATCTTTCATCCTGTCGGTTGTAATCATGTTATCTTCAAGCTTGATTGCTTCCTCCAGAAGGTGTTGTAGATCATCTTCTTCGCTTATCTTCAGGAAAAAGGCAATTTCTGACGGCAGCGCGTTCATGAAAGAACTCATCAAAATCTCATTAGACGGATTCAAAGTGTGAGAAAGACGTGTAAAAAGGCAATTAAACCTTGCCACGAATTCCCTCATCCGTTCATGCTTTTCCATCTTTGAATTTGAGAGTTGTGCAAATAGTCTATGATTGTCCTCGGCAGGCTTGAATCTTGCCAAGAACTTCTCGCTCATGACGGCCCAACTGGTGATAATTCCTGGTTCAAGATTATTGAACCAATCTGCTGCGTTGTTTTCAAGAGTCTCCACGAAAAGACGAACGGTGATGTTTTCATGTGCAACATGCAAAACGGAACAAGCCGCTGTGAATGCTGATAAATGTTCATCTGGATGTTTGGAACCATCGCCATGAAATCTCGGGAAAAACTTGCGTGATCCCTTGGGCAATTCATGATGCCTGGTAAAGCCAACGGTCCAATATTGTTGCCCCAAGGCAAGGGGGTTGGACGTCTTGCGTTTCTTCCATTATGACCGTTGTGATCATCACCATGGTTGTTGTTGTTATTACGATCACCCATCTCTGCAATTGGAGTGGGAATTTCTTCTTCAAAAATTTCTGATTCAGTAAACTGATCAGGAGCTTCTTCAAAAACAGGATCTGGCTGGATAGGAGGATTTCTTCTCCTTCTTCTAATGTAAACTTGGTACGCAAGGATGCTCAATTCCACGAAGGAGGTGGCAAAACTGGTCCACCTGCTGCAAGATCTGCTTTTTCTTCTTCTTTATCCAGAGTTGTAGCCGCGTTTCTCCACTGAGCGGTAGATGTATGATTTTCAAAGATAAACGTGTGCAAGCTACTGATAATATCTGACTGTTCTGCTTCGATGAAGACTAAATTCGGCTGGATAACAGGCGGACTTAGTGCTGGTTGTAATACTGGAGCAGTAGGACGCCAGATAATCATAACCGTGACATGAAGTTTTCGAGGCCTCGTGCCCCATAGTGGGCGCCAGAAAACTGTTGGCGTAACAACTAGCACCTCTAGAGTAAGAGTTGGTACGGACAGCTATGCACACTACGCAATGAGTGCTCTTCAAATTAGGAGGGGAAGCTACCTTGTTGTGCTTGACAAAAATACTTGCAAAGGGAAATAAACTAAACTAAATCCTATCTTTTTGCTTCAGCTGTAGAGGTACAAGGCTTTCTCGAAAACTATATACGTTGCAGCTGAGAATTTTCTGGTTTCGAAGATTCGCTAACTACAACTAAACTCAATTACTTAAATTCTATCCAGTTCCCTCAAGAAAACAGAGCATGAGGAAACGGAGCAAGGTTTGACTATCAGACGATAAACGAGTATAGATTCTCAACTTGAAGGCAAGGTGGCACATCTATCTGCTCAATCTAAACAAGTTTATTATTCACAACACCACAAGATAAACTTAATACGGATTCTCTACTTGAAGGCAAGGTGGCACAACTATTATCTCAATCTGAATAAGTTTATTGTTCACAACAACACACGATAAACAAGTGCACATTCTCTACTTGAAGGCAAGGTAGGCACAACCACTATCTCAATCTGAACAAGCTTATTAAACACAAAACAGATTTGATCTAACTATGGAAAGAATTCACCATTACAATCGCATGAAACCCTATGTGGCATAACAATAGATCATAAAAGTCAAGACGCATGAACAAATACCAAAAGAGCAATATTGAGGACAAGGTAGGCGCAGCATATATTTCTCTCTCAAGCAAAAGTTATTTACAAATGAGCAAAAGCTCTTATTTATATACATCAAGGTGTAGGTAACCCTAAAATCACCTTGAGTCAACTACATTCTTGCAAATGCATGCAAGATTTATTATTAAACCCTAATGAAGTAAACTATACAGTTAACTGGAAAGCTACCATCAGTTAACCGGTACATTTAACCTAAATGGACAATGTGCAAGCATGCACGCCCTTATTTAAAGCGAAGTTAACTGGACACTACCCTCAGTTAACTGGAAACCCTAACCCTAACTCCTGTGACGATAATTCCAAGGATGAGATAAGCATGTGTGAAATCAGCAAGTAAACTCAAGACTGAAAGTCGAGTTAACTGCTGCTCATGACTCAACCCTCGAAATTAACTGGAGGTTCCAACTGGCAGATCACTCCATGTCATCTCGGTCTAACACTTCGACCAAGAACTCATCAATCTCTCTGTCATCTGGCACTTTGATACTACCCAAAACAACAGTCTGTTTCTTCAGTTCTTTGCTGCCTTCTTTGACTGTGTGCATGCCATCTTTACAATCTTCAGTCGCCTTTCTGAGACTGGCTGAAACAACTGAAATATTCTCTAACTTAGGCGCCATTGGCTCTCCTTCAAGGCTGTCACAAATCAGCTTCTCGAACTCAGCTTGTACTTTGTCCAACTCAACATACGTGCCATCTTCAAGAAGATAATGACACGGAATCTAAACAACAAAACCACTGACAAGTGCAAGTACTCGAACCACATCATCTTTCATTGAAAATAACTTGGTAGAGATCTTCTCACATATTTCCATTTTGAGAAGGTGCTGCTCTCTCCAAGTGAAAACTTTCTCTTGATCCTCATCAATCTCCAAGGCATCGGCAATGTACAATTGAGACACTGCATCCATCCTTGCCAAACTTTTCAAGAACCGCAACTTCGAAAGAACCGAATACCCCCTCGACGGGAGTTTATGCATCACCTCAACCGATACAAATCTGCAAGAAGATTAACGGTAGCAACTAAACTTTCAATCCAGTTATCCAAAAGTCTGCCATGACTAACTAACTCCATCCGGGCTGTTGTTCCTGTGTGTGGCCTGGAGGGGAAGGATGTAGCGCCTACTTGAACTTCCATGAACAAGATCAGAAATATATTGACGAAGTTGACTGTTTTCAGCCTTGAGCAAGGCCTTATCTTCTCCATCCTTCGTGATTCGCTCTTCAAGATTATTAGTGACGATCTTAAGAAGAGTCACATCTGTCTCTTGAGTGGTCTTGCCAAGATTTGCCTTAGTGAATGTAAAGTCACCAACTTCGACTTCATCTAAGCTCTTACCCTCTAGAGGAATAGCAACCTCGATAACAATCTCCGATTCTGGAGTCTTTTCAATATGCACCTGTTTCTTGATCTTCTTGTTCGACCTTCTCTGATAAGGTTCACCGAACTCGGATAAATCAAGGTTATATAGCTGTTCTCACCGGCTCTCCCCAAAGACCTCTCGAGCCAACAAGACTGAACAATATTTTCAATTCGAGGAGAGACTGTCCCTGATGTATCAACCTGTGGTGGTTCAGTTGTCTCCGATCCAACTCGAATTGGTGTCTCAGGCTCAGAATCTATGTCAATAGGTTGCATATGAGGCGAACTAGGAGGTTCAACATGAGGTTCAGCCTGAATAACTGTCTCTACTGGAACCTCAGGAACATTCTCAACCTGCTTCTGCTTCCTCTTACCAGTAGCCCTCTTCCCCGTATTTCCACTGAGTTTAACCCCTTCAGGAGGTATCACAATAGCTTTGACCCAAGGTCTTGACCTAGAAGTAGAAGGCAATGAAGAGAAATCCTTTGGCGGCTCTGTCACAGGAACTGACTTTCACTTCTGTTTACTCTCCAAGAACAACTTGCTAGTCTTGATAACTGATCTGGAAACATCCTCAATAGAAGTATTCTCCTTAGCATACCAATCAGGTGAGCGAAGTGGCTGCCGAGCAACTTGATCTCTGGCATATGAATTGAGAAGAACTTCTCCATCATCATCCGATAGACCATCAACATCTTTTGATAGGTAATCAGAGAGCTGACCAATAGTGAGTCTACAATAGTGACGACGTAGAACCTTGAATTCATCTTCACAATTAGCCCAGAAATCCTCAAGTGCTGGCTTCTGTGCAATCCCTCGCTCTAACCTGTCTGCATAATGGCCGAGAGGATCATAGGAACGCCTCTCAGTATGAGTCTTGAGTTTGAACCTTTCTATCTCGGTTGACATAAGCTTGGCATATGTTGCCGCATTGCATGTGAAAATTCCCAATGTGAATGGAAAATTAGCTGCAGTCTTATGACGATTGCGAAGAAAGAAATGAACATGTTGCATCTGCCTGAGAAACTCCATGAAGATGAGCTTGTCTGAAGGGTACCTCGGTAACATCAGGGGCTCTCCAACATATCCAAAAACCCGGATGTATGTGAAAGTAGGGAACTGGATAAACCAATCCGCCCAAGTCTCCATCGCTGATTTAGCCTCGGTAGAAATACGAATGTGCATTTCGTTGTCAAGATCTCTAACTGTCCTCACAGAAAAGTGATCATTCACTGCTCGGAAGTCTTGCTCGGATTGAGAGAACTCCAACTGAGGATAATACTCATGAACACGTTGAACACCGAGAGTGCCATTAGTCTTCAGATGCTTATAGCTACCTTGGATGCAACTAAGTAGACCAAGTATGATATCATATGAAACTCATGAAACTAGAGAAAATTAGTAA